>PVJD01001901.1:0-231336 GCA_004026545.1 Mormoops blainvillei | reverse complement strand
TATTTCTTGTTTTCAACTGCCCACTTGGCAAAATCGGCATTTGGCAGCCTTCTGCCAGTTCTTCACATTGTGTTTGTATTTGTTTCTTTTACTGGCTGTTGAAGTCCCAAAGTCTGGAACACCAGTGTCCTAAGGGCAGGGGTGACCAGGAAAGCTTGCGGGTGAAGAAGGATCTTGTAGACACTGTAGACAAGGCTATTGAATGCCGAAGGAAGGCAGGAGCAAGCAGGTACTCAACAGGAAAGAGGTTAAGTCAGAGGAAATTAGATAAGGTAGCAAGGAGTGGGCCTTGCAAAACCTCGGCATAGCAGGTGGAAAAGAAGTGGCCTGAGAGGCAGAGTCATAGCACAGGTATGTGCTGATATGAGCACAGGGTCCTTTCCCTAGTGCATGTGAGCGGTCCTCGGCCTTGGGCAGAGGGAAAACGGAGAAAATAGGTAAACATTTAAAACTTATTATCTTTCATACTTCTTTAAATTTTCTTTTCATCCAAAATGTCGAATGCTTTTTTTTTGTATTTAAATCACTTCAGTCTTCCAAGAAGGAATATTAACATTTAAGTACATATATATATAAGATGTAGCACCAACCTAAGTGCCCATCAGTAAACGAGTGGATCAAAAAGTGTGGTACATTTACACAATGGAATACTAGATGGCAGAAAGAAAGAAAGAAAGGGCTTTTACCCTCATGACAGCATGGATGGATCTGGAGAGCATTATGCTAAATGAAATAAGCCAGACGGTGAAAGACAAATACCATATGATGCCACTTATAAGAGAAATCTAATGAACGAACAAGCAAAACAGAACCAGAGACATGGAAGCAGGGAGCAGACTGACAGCTGCCAGAGGCAAGGGGAGAGAGGAGGAATGGTGAAAACAAGGAAAGAGATTAGTCAAGGAACATGTATGAATCAAAGAACATGTAAGAACATAGTTTTCTAAATGGAAAGCTGAGTTTTCTCTAAAAATGTCTTATCCCGTATCAGTCACAATTGCTAGTCTAGTAATTGGGAGGAAAGCCCATTTACCAGCATCTTCACCTAAAGCAGGTATTGTTAATGTTTGTAACTCTTGCGCCCAAAAGGAGTGGATGAAAAAACAGGTAATACATTGATTGCTGATTTAATCTGCATTTTCTTGATTACTAGGATTCAACATCTTCTCTTATGTTCAGGAGTATTTGTACCTCTCTTAAAATTGCCTGTGTGAAATTGACTATTTATTTTTCCAAGGTCTCATGTAGCAGCCAGCCCCTGGTAATTACTTTTTCTCAAAGAATAGAATATGCCTCCACCTCACTCCTTTTTTTGACTTTACCTATCTGCCCACCTACTCTGAGAGGCTAAGAGTGTGATCTCGCATTTAGAGAGCCTGTGTTCGATGCTTGGCTTCACTTCTTACCATGTGACCTATCTGTTAAAACTTCAAGCACATCATCAATAATACGTAGATAATTGAACCTATTCCATGGAGTGATTGTGAAAATTAAGTGAGGAAACTGCACACTTACGTACAGGGCTTAGTACAAGATTTGGCATGCTACCTAAATGGTAGTGATTATGTTCAATAAGAGGAATTCCAGACTGTTAATTATAAAGACCAGCTCCACTCTCCCAACCCAACTGGTGTGATTCTCCATCTTCAAACTCAAACCCACATCAGGCATAGACAGTCTGAGGCTTCTATTTTGAGCTGACCCGAGTTAGCTGCAATTCCTTTTGAGATATTTCTGCACATTAAGGTAAGTGCTCACCTTGCACTTATAGATGCCCTCTTGTAAACAGGTCAGAAATGTGAAAGTATATTACCAAGTTATAAAAGGTTTGGGAACTGTTGCTATGTGGGACCTTAACTGATGCAATGTACAGAATTAACCAGAATCACCATAATCATTCAGTGTTGTAAATATTATGAGAGCAATAATTAAGTGAATTAAGATTGAGTATAGGAAAAAGAGAATGAATTTTCACAGTTTTCTGCTAGAATATTCTGGAGAATTATTTGTCATTATGGTTAACAATTATAATAATATAGAAATGATCATATAATTAAATACTACTTTTATAAAATAGTTTATAGCTAAAGTCATTTCATAAAAGTACAAACTGGTAATTTCTCCTAAAATTCCTATTAAGAAAATATACTACTCTAATAATTATGAGAAAATAGGCAATGTTCCTTCTTTTCCTCTTATTACTGAATTATAATGTGTAAAACTATAAAACATTTCATAAAGGAGTTATAAATGTCACTTCAGTCTCTCTTACCAGTAATTTTTATTTTATGAAACTGGAATTTCTATTAAAATGCAGTAGGTAGAACTAGAAATTTATAGTAATGATCTCGATAGCTCCATGCTTCAGAGACTTTTTCCTCTTGATCTCCAAAATTTACATGGGATTTTGAGAGAAAGCAGATGTTATGTCCTCTTGGTGGATATCAAATGCATGTGACCGTGAAGGAGCTTGTTGCGTGAAAGCGCACAAGAAACCAGGCTGGTATGATAATCCAAGTCCTAAGTTCCCAAAACTGGACCCCTGGAGCTCAAACAAAACCAGAGTTGAAGAAATTAGGTCGATGATTACCTCAGCTGCTCAGTTTCTTGCATCTCTAAATGGTGTATTTGGGAGCTCTGGGAAATTAACAAATAAAAAACATGTTGGGATTTATACTTCTAACTCTTGGGGGCCTTTCCCCATTATTATTACATGTGTTATGGATTGTTTAATCTCCCTTAATCTTCAGAAAATTATAGAATGAAGGAGATGAAGTCAATGGACACAATTCTTTATTCTAGAAGAAATTTATTTTATAGATGGGAATGTCCATTGGGTGATACACAGGGACCTGGACACGCTGAGTGTCAGGCCATCATTGAAGAAAATCTGGCATCTGAAGGCTAGATGGACAGGAACATCAGTGGAGACAAAGCTTATCTGAGTGGCCTGACACCATCAACCCTCTTGGCTTGGGAGTTGATAGTTCAATTAGGATCACAGGATCAAGTGGACCATGGAAATCAGCCCAAGCCTCTGTTATAGCATTATTTTGTGTTTCTGACCCCGCTATGTGCTGTTCTATTGTAGCTTTGACAAGCTCCATGAAAATTAGATGGAGTGTTATTAAAAAGGGGGGCGTGAAAAAAGTATACAAGGGGCAAACTCAAAAACTGGAATTCATTATAAAAAATTGTGTATTTATTCTTATATGTTTAAACTTCAGTCACCCTCAAAGTACTCTCCATTTGATGTATTACACCTATTGAGACTATTTTTTTCCACTGCTCAAAAACAGTTTTTGAACTCATCCATTTCGATGCCTTTTAGTGCTTCTGCTGTTTTTTGTTTCACCTCTTCCACGTCAGCAGAATGTTTCCCTTTGAGGGCTTTTTTCATCGTGGGGAACAAAGGACAGTCAGTTGGGGCGAAATTGGTTGAATAGGGAGGGTGGGGCATGGGGGTCATGCTGTTTTGGGTCAAAAACTGCTGAACACCCAGCACCATGTGGGCAGGTGTGCTCGTAAATCACCATCATGAAATGGGCAAACCTGTTGAAAGAGTCTTCAAAAAAGTTCACTGAAGCCAAACGCAGCCTCACAACACCACCTAGTACACTGATACAAATGGGTTCCTAGAACATTCACTTAGTGGGAGAAGCCTGTACTACACGGGGCCTGCCCTCTGGAAGATAATTCTAGGGTTTTTTAGGTTCCCCTTTGTATGAAAGGGAGTGTGTTCACAAAGGTTTCCTTTCAAATAATGAACAAATACAGAGAATTTGGCTTCTCAGAAAAAAAAACAACATAAAATTTGAAGTTATTTTAATTGAAAGGTAATTTTTAGGAAAGAGAACTCTTTCTATTATATAACAGAACAAAATAAACATGGTCATGATGTGTGTCTGACCCAGAGTATTACAGTGAATGACAAAACTGTAAGGAAACCAAACTTCAACACCCACATCAAGGTCTAGGTGCTGGTGCTGATAGAACTATAGAGAGGTCCTAGGCATGTAGGGCCAGGTTTCCAGGGCACGGTACTGTATGTTTAAGTGAAAGCCAGTCTCAGAACTCTTATTAGAGGCTAGATATACCAAGCCATTGAACAAGATCTCCTGAGGGTAGGACAGTGCTAGATAGCACAGGACAATGGTAAATGTCCGGCCTATGCTTACAAGATCTGTGTCTTTTTTTTCTCTTTTTTCTCTTTATGCATGTTCCTTGATGATCCTTCCCCTCCTTTTCCCTGTTATCTACCTCCCTCCTCCCCTCTGGTTACTGACAGTTTGTTTTTTATTTCAATGTTGCTGGTTATATTTTGCTTGCTTGCTTGTTTCATTGATTAGGTTCCACTTATAGGTGAGGTCATATGATACCTGTCTTTCACCACTTGGCTTATTTCACTTAGCATAATGCTCTCCAGGTCCATCCATGTGGTTGAGAAGGGTAGTAGCTCTTTCTTTCTGCTGCATAGTATTCCATTGTGTAAATGTACCATGGATTTTGATCCACTTATTTACTGTTGGGCACTTAGGTTGCTTCCAATTCTTGGCTATTGTAAATAGTGCTGCTATGAACATTGGGGTGCACAGGTTCTTTTGAATTGGTGTTTTGGGGTTCTTAGGGTATAACCCCAGCAGTGGAATTGCTGGGTCAAAAGGTAGTTCCATTTTTAGTTTTCTGAGGAAATTCCAAACTGTTTTCCACAGTGGCTGCCCCAGTCTGCATTCCCACCAACAGTGTACTAGGATTTCCTTTTCTACACGTCCTCACAAGCACTTGTTGTTTGTTGGTTTGTTTATGATGGCCATTCTGTCTGATGTGAGGTGGTATCTCATTGTGGTTTTAATTTGCATCTCTCTGATGGCTAGTGATCCTTTCATGTGTCTCTGGGCCCTGCACATGTCCTCCTTGGAGAAGTGTGTGTTCAGGTCCTTTGCCCATTTTTGAATTGGGTTGTTTGTCTTCCTGGAGTGGAGTCGTGTGAGTTCTTTATATATTTTGGAGATCAAACCCTTGTCCGAGGTACCACTGACAAATACATTTTCCCATACGGTTGGTCCCTTTTCATTTTGCTAATGTTTTCTTTAGCTGTGCAGAAGCTTCTTATTTTGATGAAGTCCCATTTGTTTATTCTTTCCTATATGTCCCTTGATCTAGGGGACATATAGTGCTGTGAAGATACTGCTGTGTGGAATATCTGAGATTTTCCTTCCTATGTACTCCTCTAAGACTTTTATGGTGTTGCAACTTATGTTTAAGTCTTTTATCCATCTTGAGTTTATTTTTGTGTGTGGTGTGAGTTGGTGGTCAAATTTCATTTTTTTGCATGTAGCTCTCCAGATCTCCCAACGTCATTTATGGAAGAGGCTACTTTTACTCCATTTTATGCCTCTGCCCCCTGTGTTGGATGTTAGTTGACCATAGAGACATGGGTTTATTTCTGGGCTCTCTATTCTGTTCCATTGATCTATGTGTCTGTTCTTATGCCAGTACCAGACTGTTTTGATTACAGTGGCCTTATAATATAGTTTGATGTCAGGCATTGTGATCCCTCCCACTTTGTTTTTCTTTCTCAAAATTGCTGCAGCTATTCGGGGTCATTTATGGTTCCATAAATTTTTGAAATGTTTGTTCTATATCTGCAAAATATGACATTGGCATTTTACTAGGGATTGTGTTGAATCTATAAATTGCTTTGGGTAGTATGGACATTTTGATGATGTTAATTCTTCCAATCCATGAACACTATATGCTTCCATTTATTTGTGTCTTCCTTAATATCTTTCTTCAGTGTTGGGTAGTTTTCTGAATACAGGTCTTTTACCTCCTTGGTTAAGTTTATTCCTAGTTACTTCATTTTTCTTGTTGCTATAGTAAATGGGCTTTTCCCCCCCTGATTTCTGATTCTGATATGTCATTGTTGGTGTACAAAAATGCCTTTGATTTCTGAATATTGACTTTGTATCCTACATTTTGCCAAATTCACTTATTAGGTCAAGTAGTTTTTTGGTGGAGTATCTGGTTTCTATGTACACTATCATGTTATCTGCAAACAATGACAGTTTTACTTCCTCCTTTCCAATTTGGATGCCTTTTATTTCTTTTTCTTGTCTTATGGCTATGTCTAGGACTTCTAATACTATATTGAATGAAAGTGGTGAAAGTGGGCATGCTTGTCTTGTTTCGGATCTTAGTGGGAAAGCTTTTAGTTTTTGCCCGTTCAGTATAATGTTGGATGTAGGTTGCTTGTATATAGCCTTTATTATGTTGAGATATACCCGCTTTATTCCTACTTTGCTGAGTGTTTTTATCATAAATAAGTACTGTACCTTATTAAATGCTTTTTCTGCATCTATTGATATGATCATATAATTTTTGTCTTTCCTTTGGTTTATGTGATGCATTACATTTATTGATTTGCAAATATTGTACCATCCTTGAATCCCAGGGATGAATCCCACTTGATTGTGGTGGATGATCTTTCTAATGTATTGCTGGATGTAGTTTGTCAATGTTTTGTTGAGGATTTTACCATCTATGTTCGTTAGTGATATTGGCCTGTAGTTTTCTTTATCTGGTTTTGGGATTAGGATGATGTTGACCTTATAGGAAGAATTTAGGAGTCTTCCCTCTTCTTGGATTGTTTGGAATACTCTGAGAAGGACGGGGGTTAGCTCTTCCTCAAATGTTTTGTAAAAATCTCTTGTGAAACTGTCTGGTCCAGGGCTTTGTGTGCCTGGAGTTTTTTGATTACTGCTTCACTTTCACCAGCTGTTATCAGTCTGTTCAGGCTTTCTGTTGCTTCTTGATTTAGTTTTGTAAGATTATATTTTTCTAGAAATTTGTCCATCTCACCCAGGTTTTCAAATTTCTTGGCATGTAGTTGTTTGTAGTAATTTCTTACTATCCTTGTATTTCTATATTAGCAGCTGTAATTTCTCTGAAGATCCATGTCTTAATCTCAGCTTCATTCCTCAGCGTCTGTGAGATTGTGGGGGAATCATTACACCCTTTAGTATCCCAGTACCTTTGCTTGTAACATCAGAGATGGGACTAGATAATTTCCAAGGTCCCCTTTATACCCTAAAATTGTTAATGATTATTAATTTTGAGAGGCAATACTAGCCCTCTTTCTTTTTTTCAGGGAAGATATCTACGTTGTTCATTTTTAAAGTGAAGTTTAAATGTCTAATGTTCTGTTGGTTTATTCATATGTCCTTGTATTTCAGCAAATAAAAAAACACAATTGACATTTAAATTAAGCATTGTAGACATGATGCCCATCTTTTCTGAGGCTATAGTTCTGTGGGAATGAGGAATATTCTTTGATATCTGGAATATGACCAAAATTCCGCAGAAATAGGACAAAGCAGGCTTCGCCTAGTTGCCAGAAGATTGGATTTCATTAAATGCATAATATTTCTGGTTTTTTTGATCTCAAACTCCACCCTGCTGCAAAAATGTAATTTGGGCCAAATACCACATCCAGAGATGAGGCAAATTTAATTTCTTTTCATTCCGGTTGAAATACAACTGCTGTATTTTTTACTCTTTTGGTGCAATCTTCAACAGGGATCATTGTCCTATTTAATAAACAATATTTTTCAAAATGGTGTTGGCAATAAAGATGGCATTATAGAAATGATACCTACTAAAGTAAATTTTTCTAATAAATAGTTGCCATATATAAATTATGAAGAGAGCCTCAAATTCTTTTTGGCCCCTAATTTATTAAAAATGCTTTAAAGAGATATAATCTATATTATATTTTCCCATTTTCCATTAAACGCACAATTTATCCCAGACCTATTTCAGGTAGTGTTAGGCAGATATTTCTTTTTCCTTTAAAAATGTGGTATTCACAGTCTTGTCTGCTCCCATTTAGGTATTTTATCAGGAGTATTGTGCATGCTTTCTGTGAACTCTCAATCATTTAAAACTCTCCCTATAATAAAATAAAGATATATGAGTATGTACACATTAGAGTCATAGGTAATCATATATGCCACCCATGCGACACATACATACATGATGAATTCACTCATTTACCAAATAGTGACTGTCTGCTCTATGTCAAGCAGTGTGTTAGACACAGCACTTGTGATGGTTAATTTTATGTGTCACCTTGATTGCTCAGGGTGTCCAGATTAAATGTTATTTCTGGGTGTGTCTGTGAGTATGTTTCTGGATGAGGTTAACACTTGAATCGGTGGACTCAGTAGTACAAGGTCCAGCACCAATAACGCCCTTTTTTTATTACAAAATCTTAAGCATGTAATTTTGCTTACAACAATATCACACTCAAGCACACCATATGACATTTAGGTGAAATGCTCAAATTAAAGCTATAAATTATTACACTCATATTATTACCATACAAACCACATTCAAACAGTCATTACTCCTGCCGGACCCTGTAGCCTGCCCTCACCAATTCGGGTGGGCATTATCCAATCTATTGAGGACCTAAACAGAACAAAAAGTCAGAGGAAGGAGGAACTGACCCCTTTTGCTTTCTCCTTGCTTTCTTGAGCTGGGGTATTACAGGTCTTATGCCTCGGCACTGGACTTACACCTTCAGCTCCTGGATCTCCAGCTTGCTGAAGGCAGATTGTGGGAATTCTCAACCTCCATAATTGTGGGAGCTAATTTCTCATAATTAATCCCCGTATATATACATCTTTCAATATATCTCTCTCTTATTGGTTCTGTTTTTCTGGAGAACCCTGACTAATACAGCAGTGAACCAAAGGGGGATGATCGTAACGCCCATAGCTCATTATCAACAGGAGGATGATTGCCCCAGCTGCCTAGCGGCTCCTTCCTTCTCGCTGTCACACAAGTCTAGGAAGCACAGTGGGCACCGCCACTGCCCGCTGCGGCATCGCAACGCCGAGCCTGTGAACGAGAAGGAACTCGCAGACGCCTTCACCCCTTTCAGTTGTTCTGTGTACGCATGTATGAAGAGTGAAAGAGAAATTGTGTATTTACAGATTCCTGTGGGAAGAATTACCAGCATGTGAAAGTTGGATTTTTAAACTTCTACACTGATTTTGCTCCCCTTGTTTGACTTTTGATGCGTCAGTAAGTACGAAAGGCAATGTGATCTAAGGGCTCAAATCTGAGTGCTAGAACCAACCTACATGGGCTTGAGTCACAGTTTTGCCATTTTTTAGTTCTGGGACCTGAGACATATGACATATCTCAGTTTTCTTACCTATAAAATAGAGGTAACTCCTGTCTACAAGTAGTGCTAAGGTGTTATACATAATGAACCCCCACCCCTCCCGAAGAGATACCTATTTGTGAATCATTTTCTCTATATTTCTATTACAGTAACTTATTTTGGAGTCCACTTTTTTTTCTGTTGGTGTTTACAAGAACCTGTATCAAGGATGAAAAACATGACCTAATTTTGGTATATAGGAAGGTGGAAGCTGTATTTTGGGCCCTCATCTGCCTGAAGACTCTGTGGCCTTAGTTCCTGGCCTGTTGCTTTTGTTCTGAGGGCTTCAGGTTCCTTATGCAACAGAAACACAGAACAGATGTTTTGAGGTTGAGCTAATGGTGGCTCCTAACACTGAGCACCTTGACCGATGGGTTCAAAAGCTTTCTTCTAGCATTTCAAGATTGCCAAGAATAAGTGAGCCAAGAAGCAAAGTTATGGCTTTTTGCAAACCTGTCAGGATACTTCTCAGTCTGCCCTTGACAAGTCTGAGGATTTAGAAGACTGTTTTGTGGTGCAGCTGAATCCCCAGTGCGCAGTGTTCCCAGGCAAGAAAACCAATAACGACAGATCCCACAACTCATACCACTTGCAAAATGGGCTTCCTCACACGTGGAGCTCTGGGAGGAATCTCACAATTTCCTGCCTCTTTGTCTCAGAAGGGTAAGCAAGGAAAATTGTTCTCATTTCAGCTGCTTTCATTTCTTGCTACTGTGGATGGCGTGGAAGTGACTGTACTTTTCATGTTTGCTTCCATTCCAGTGCTTACTGTTATCAGCTTTACCCTTCGTGTGGCCCAACAACCTTCAGAATCAACATAAAATTCACATCAAAGTCCTGTGTTTCACCCGTTTGGAGTTTTCACAGGGGACATGTCTCACAGCTATCTTGCAGTCACTGAGACAGAAAAGCAGAGGAAGTATGGTGACAAAGACCGAAGTGAGGCAAGACATCTCAGCTAGCCAACGTGTGGCAGAAATCCCACAGAATCACATGGTTCACACCAGAGTCTCCAAAGAAACATTCGTTATCTGATTTTACTAACACTAATTTCATTTTCCACTCAAATGTGCTTTCTTGTGACTCTAAAGAAAATTTAATAATTCTCTAGAGACTATATTCTGGTTTCTAGCAGGACTTTGTAATCTAGTCCTTGAAACTAATTCTGTCTGACAGACACTGGTTCTAAAGACCTATTTCACCACATTTTTAAAGTTCAAAATGGCCCAGTTTCATTATCCAAAATGCAGTTCGTATTCAATAAGCCCTTGACCCTAATCAGCTGATCTTTGATGTTAATATTTTTCAGTTTCATTCATCATTTGAATGTGTTCCTGTGGCTTGTCAGCTTACACAGTAGAGAGAAGACTGGAGTCTAAAAGACTGTACTGATGATTTCCTTGGCCTGGGGAGTGTAATATCATGATTCGAGTGTTCTCAACTGTTAGAGACCTAAGTGTTTTCTTCCCGAATTCATTAAGAAGTGACTGAGTCATTACTTCTAAGAAATCAGGGACATAATATATTAATTACACTAAGATTTAGGAGAATTTTTTAATTTAAATATTTGTGATATACAATGTAAATTTAAGGTGTACAATGTGTTCATTTGGTACACTTATATATAGTAATATGATTGCCATTTTAGTAATAATTATCACTTGTATTATATTACATAATTATTCTTTCTTTTTAGTTGTTGGAGTGATTACATTCTAGCCTCTTAGCAATTTTGATGATTGTAATATTATATTGTTGTCTATAGTCACTGTACTGTACATTAAAAATCTAGGGTTTATTTACTAAATCACTGTAAGTCTGTACCCTTAAACAATATCTGTTCTGTACCACTATACCCTGTCCCCTGGTAACTACCTGATTTTTTTTTTTACTCTCTGCTTTTATGAGTTTGGCTTTTTGAGATTCCATAGGTAAGTGATACTATAGAGTATTTGTCTTTCTCTGTCTCACTTGCCTCATTTAGCATAATGTGCTCAGGGCCTATCCATGTTGTCCCAGGTGGCAAGATGTCCTCCATTCTAATGGCTGAATAATATTCCATCGCATATAAAACACATCTTCTTTAACCAGTCATTCATTGATGGGGGCTTATAGGCAGTTTCCATATTTTAGCTCTTGTGAATAATGCTGCAACAAGCATGGAAGTGCTTTTATCTCTTCTATATCCTGATTTCGTTCCCTTTGGGTGTATAACCAGAAGTAGAATTGCTAGACGATATGGTAGATCTGTTTTTAACTTTTTGAGGAACTTTTGTATTGTTTTTCATAGTGATGAACCAATCTATATTCCCATCAGCAGAGCGAAGGGTTCCCATTTCTCTATATCCTTGCCAACACTTGTTATTTCTTGTCATTTTGATAATGGCCATTCTGACAGGTGTGAGGTGATGTCTCATGTTGATTTTTATCTGCCTTTCCCTGATGATTAATGATGTTGAGCAGCTTCTCATGTACCAGTTGGCTGTTTGAATATCCTTTTTTTTTAAAAAAAATCTATTTCCATTTTTTACTTTGTAATACATTTTATTCCTCTGTCCATTTTAATCAGAATTTTTTTATTGAGTTAAATGTGTCTATTTTTATTCCAGCACTATACTGTTTTGTACAACTATATCTTTGTAGTATAGTTTGAAATCAGAGAGTATGATACCACCTTTGTTCTTCTTCCTCTGGATTGCTTTGACTATTTGGGGTCTTTTGTGTTTCCATACAAATTTTAAGACCCTTTTTTCCTATTTCTGTGAGTAATGCCATTGGAATTTTGATGGGATTGCTTTGAATCTGTAGACTACTTTAGGTAATATGGACCTTTTAACAATTTTAATTCTTAAAAACCATGAACATGGGATGTTTTTCCATTTTTGTCTTCAGTTTCTTACATCAAACTCTTGTAATTTTCTTTGTACAAAACTTTCACTTCCTCGGTTAAATTGATTCCTAGGTATTTTATTGTTTCTCATGATATTGTGAAAGGGCTAATTTTCTTTATTTCTTTCTCTGTTGTTTCATTATTAGTGCATAGAAATGTCACTGATTTCTGTATGTTGATTTTATATCCTGTAACTTTACTGAAATCATTAATAGGTCCCAACAGTTTTTTGGTTGAATCTTTGGGATTTTCTATATACAAAACATATCATCTGCAAATAGTGACAGTTTCACTGTTGTTTTCTGATTTGGAAGACTTTTGTTTCTTTGTCTTGTCAAAAAGTCCTATTATTCATTATCAAATATTTAAGAGGGTCTAGAGAAATGATCCTGAAAATATGTTTTTTTAGGTGAGAAAGCTGAACCGGAAGAGACTTTAATGATGGTAGCAATAATGTTTTTATTTTTTTAATTTTTATTGTATTTTTTCCATTACCATTTAGTCCCCTTATACCCCTCTCCCCTCACCTGCAAACATCACACTGTTGTCCAAGTCCCTGAGTCCTTTTGCCTTTTTGCTCAATCTCTCCACACCCTATCTTCTCCCCACCACCGCTGTCATCCTGCTCTCCATCTACGAGTCTGTCCCAATTTTCCTTGTTAGCTCAGTTTGTTCATTAGATTCCACATACAGGTGAAATCTTATGGTATTTTTCTTTCTCTGACTGGTTTATTTCACTTAGCATAATGTTTTCCAGGTCCAGGCTGTATATACTATCCCCATTTTTTGGATTCTTTTTCTTCTCATTGTTCTTATGGGTTGTTTTTTGCTTCCTAATGTTCCAAATCAATGATTTGATTCTTGGCTTCATCCACTCTAATGTTGCTTCCCTGTAAATTGTTCTTTATTTCAATTAGTGTATCCTTCATTTCTGACTGGATCTTTTTTATGCTGCTGAGGTCCCCACTAAGTTCCTTGAGCATCCCTATAACCAGTGTTTTGAACCTTGTATCTGACAGATTGCTTATCTCCATTTCATTTAGCTCTATTTCCGGAGTTCTGATCTGTTCTTTCATTTGGATCATGTTTATTTGTCTTCTCATTTTGGCAGCCTCCCTGTGTTTGTTTCTATGTATTAGATAGAGCTGCTTTGACTCTGTGTCTTGGTAGTGTGGCCTAATGTAGTAGGTGTCCTGTAGGGTCCAGTGGCACAACCTTCCCTATGACTCAAGCTGCATACTCAAGGTACGCCCTTTGTGTGGACTGAATATACCGTCTCTGGTATTTGAGCCTTGGTTGCTGTTGGCAGATCAATGGAAAGGATTTACCCAGGCCAGTCAGCTGCAAGGACTGGCTGTGACCACTTGCCACCAACCTCCACCCTCTGTGGATGATCAGTTGTGCAGGGGTAGGGTGGTGGTGCTCTGACATGGTCTGTAGCTGTCCACTGGGTGCACTGGCCTTGGGGTTTCCCAGGTAGTGCAGGCCAAGGTCAGTCTCCACCTGTCTTTTTCCTGGGACCACCCTGCCTGAGCTATTAAGTAATCTGAGATTGCTGCTACTTCTGCTGGGCTTGGAGATTCCCAGGCAAAGCTAAGCTGTGAATCTAGGCTGATTGGTGCTAATGCAGGTCCTGGGGCTCACTGAGGCCTGCTGTTGCTTGTTTGAGAGGATTTAGGAAGCTGTGAAGCATGAACCAGCCATTCATATGGAAAAGCAGCTTAGGTGGGCCCTTACATTGGGTGGTGTGGAGTCTCTGGGAATCTCCAAGGCAGGCCAAACAGTGTTAGGTTGATGGAATCTCAGGTATGGCATCAGCTTGCCAGCTCTTTGGGAGGAGGATTTAGAAAAGAGACAATGGCCTCTGTTTGCCTCAATGTCAGACACTTCAGTTTCTCCCTGTACACCACTGGTGCCTCTTAAGCTGCTACCTTCGTGCTGGAGCTTAGATGGAGTGAGTCTGGGTAGGTGAGTCCATGTATGGGTTCTTTAAGAGGAACTCCTAGGTGGTCCAGCAGTTTCTTCTACTGACTCAATCTCTGCTGGTTTTTGTACCCAGATGTTGTGTGGACTTACCTTCCTGGCACTGGAACCTTGGGCTGGGGGTCCTGGTGTGGGGCTGGAACTTCTAGCTCCCAATATATCACTCCTAAATTTTTATTCACCTCACATGGGTAAGGGACCAGCCCATTTCACATCTGCACCCCTCCTACCAGTCTGGATGAATGAGTTTTCTTTAATTCTGTAGTTGTCAGACTTCCATTCAACTCAGTTTCTGATGGTTCTGAGTGATGATTGTTCTATTTTTTAGTTGTAATTTTGATGTGGTTGTGCGAAGAGGTGAACCATGTCTGCCTATACCACCATCTTGACCGGAAGTCTGTACACACACTTTTAAACCAAAATTATCTTACTTTTAAAAAATCTACATACCACTTCTCTTCTACATTCCAAAGTTAAATCTATACCTTTTTAATTTAAATTTCTTTCTTTTCTTTCTTTTTTAGAGAGAGGGTAAGGGAGGGAGAAAGAGGGGAGAGAAACATGGATGTGAGAGAGTGGCATTGATCAGTTGCCTCTCAAACGTGTCCAGTCTGGGCACTGAACCTGCAACCTAGTCATGTACCCTGACCAGGAATCAAACCAGCAACCTTTCACTTTGCAGAATGATGCCCCACCAACTGAGCCACACTGGTCAGGTCAAATCTGTATATATTTTATATTCCTATTCTAAAGATTCTTCAGGATTACCTTTAGCCTTTGGTAGTGGTTTTTAAGGTCATGTGACATTATTTTTATAAACCATGCTGATGAGTTAAGCAGTTTTACCTTTAAAATTAATAGAATAATTTTGAGATGTGTTGAAGAATACCAGAAATTTTATCTGAATTTTCTATTTGATTAAACTCTTGATTTTTGTTTTTTTCTTAATTGGATTACATGTCACTGGAAATTAAGTAGCTTCCTTCAGAAATTTTCTGAAATGGCTAAATGTTTAGAACTTGTCTGATAGTCTGTTGGGACCTCTGTATTCCCACTGATCTCTTTTAACTTTGAAACTTCTATGATCTTCTTTAAAATTTGGCAATTTCTACTGCCTTAATAGCATGACCTGTAATGTGACTGCTGTTTACTGCATATAGAACTGTTATTCTAGGGCTGCCTTAAAATTTATCCTTTTTGAAGACAATGAAATCAACAACTATTCAAATTTATGGTAATGTTCAACAGTTTTGCCCTCATGCTTTCTCTCCAACATTTTAGTTTTTTAAATTTCCTTTCTTGGAGGAGATTTAAAGAACCTCTAATGCTTTGCAAGGAGGAAGGGCAGAATACAGGGACTGCAGAGAAAGACCAATGTAAAAATCCTAAACTATTAGAGAATGAGTTCCCAAGATTTTTGCCCCTTAACTCTGAAACTTATTTCATCAAGGAAAGGGAAGAGTGTATTGCTTTCTTTTTTCTTGGCCCCTGAAAAATGTAACAGCAAGGGGCATTTCAACATGGCTGCAGAGTAGGTGAAAGCTTCACTCATCTCCCCCCAGTGCCAAACTGGATTTACAGTTAAATTATAGAGCAACCTGAATGACCAACTGAAGGACAACTAAACAGGAGTATTATATCCAAGTATTTATAAAAGAAGCTACATAGGGATTGGCAAGAAGGACAGAGACATAGAGAGGGCCGACCCCATGTGAGGTGGCTGAGAAGCTGGAGGAAATAGGTCAACTGCACAAGTCCCTCCTGAGGGGTGTCTCAGCCTCGTGATGGGACCCCAGACCCAAAACTCCAGGGCCAGGAAGTGGGGCCTGCATCTGGCAGTAAAAATCAGCAGGCATCTGTCCATCAGGAAGATGAAGGAGTCTGCCACAATAGATTGCAGGTGCTCTTCTAAAGGGCCAAAACGCAAGAGCTTGCTTTCAGGCACTCACCTGGAGCTCTAGTAGAGGGAAGTCTACTCAGGTCATACAGGAGTCATAAGGAGAAGACATGGATGGCATGAGCCCAAAGAGAGATCCAGGGCATAAGCTACTGAGATCCCAGTCCTGAGTCCACCTGCCACACTGCCCTTAAGCACCGTCTTCCAAGGGTCGGGCACTCCTATTATTACAGCACCAACCTGGGGGGTCCATTAACCTAATCCTCCAAATACTGGGGACACCCTATTACCAAGCTTGAGTTCAGCAGAAAGGGCTATTGGCTGCACCCAACAAGGACATTTGGAGTGCTCATTTTCTGGAGAAACTATAGGCAGACACTCAGACAGTCGTTAAATGGTGAACCTTTGGAATGGGGGCCAGTCTTTTCACCTATGTGCTGGCTGGCTAGTACCACTGCCAACAGGAGACTCTTTTGTTCTATCTTCCCAAGCCCCACTGGCCCCACCCTGCTCAGCTCAGACCTGCACGGGGAAGAGAACACCTCTTAGAGCTGGGGCCTTTGAAGGGCATCTCCTCAGAGACTCTGGTCTAGGGCTCAAGTGGGCATGGCTATGCATCAAAGGGGAGGCAGAGAGCTTGCTCCCATCCCATGGGCTTGGTCAGTGCCACCCCCAATGGAAGGCTGTCTTGATCTGTTTTCCCAAGTACTGGTGGCCCCACACTGCTGAGCTAGCTCCTACAGTAGGGACAGCTGGCTGCACCCAAACGGAGCCAGTGGTGTGCTTCTCCTGAGAGAGCTAGAGTTAGAGGATCTTGCAGAGAGTGAGTGGGATGGCTGTGGAGGAGGGCCACATTCTCTCCATTGAGTTTCTGACTATGTTGCCCCCAAGTAGGGGACCACTAGCCCCATACTCCTAAACTGGTCATTCTTCCCTATCAAGCATGCATCGAGTGGAAGGGGCAGTGGGGTGTGCCCAGTTTGGGACACTCTACAATCTCCAAAAAGCTCTGTAGGAAATCCAGGCAACCTCAGGGCATGGTGGAGTAGCCAACAGGTGGTTGCCTTGGACGTTTTATGATTTTCCTCCAGCTCAGACCTGCAGGAAGCTGATCCTTGTACATAGTGTGGCTCCTCCCAAACACTCAGGCCCAGTAGACACAGCTACAATCAATGAACAGCATGGTAACTCCAGACAGGTAGCCCAGGGTCAGTTATACACAACGTCTGACACCAACCTGTACTAGAATCCTATCCAAGTGGGCCCAGAACCAGCACAACCAGTGGTGGGCTTCAAACCTCACCAGAACCGACCCATCTAGCCACACAAATAGCACAGTGAAAGGGGGGCTTCAGCAGGCACCAGAATCTGCTAGGAATAACTCTACCTCTGGGTCCTTCCCCTGAAAATGACTCATACATGGTGAACAAGGTCTATCCTTATAGTCAGCCAGTTTGAGGTTTAGCTCCACTCATGAACAGTCCAACAGCATTCAAGACTCAACTACAACAGGAGGGGACACATAACCTACACAGGAAACATTTCTGGAGCGCCTACCTCAGGTGATCTAGAAGATGCACCACTGAGACCTATAAGGCACCTACATCAGAAAACCCTCATAACAAGTTTGGCAGTCATAGCAGATCTACCTAATGCGCAGAGTCAAACACAAAAGACAGACAAAATGGGGAACAAAGAAATATGTCCCAAATGAAAGAACAAGAGAGGTCCTCAGAAAAAGAAATAAAATGGAAGCAGCCAAGACTTCAGATGCAGGGTTTAAAACAATGCTTAAAAGGCTGTGCAAGGGCCTTAGGGGGAAAATGGGTGATCTCAGTGAGAACTTTAAAAAAGGAGATAATAAGCATTAAAAAGAACATAGAAACCCTAAAAAAGAAACACTCCGAAATGAAGACTAAGCATCTGACATGAGGAGTACACTAGGAGATATCAACAAAAGGTTAGATGAAGAAGAGGACTGAATCAATGATTAGAGGACAAGATATAGTAAGCACCCAAGTAGAGCTTCATGAAGAAAAGGGAATCAAAAAAATGTGGAAAGTCTAAGGGACCTCTGGGACAACATCAAGCGTAACAACATCTCCATCATAGGAGTACCAGAAGGAGAAGAGAGTGAGCAAGGGATCGAGAACATGCATGTAGGGATAGTGGCTGAAAACTTCCCTAACCTGGTAAAGCAAAAAGTCAAACAAGTTCAGAAACACAGGGAGTCCCTATCAAGATGAACCTAAAGAGGCCCACACAAGACACATTATGATTAAAATGCCAAAGGTTAAAGACAAAGAGAATCTTAAAAGCAGCAAGAGAGAGACAGTTACCTACAAGAGAGCTCCCATAAGGCTGTCAGGTGATTTCTTAACAGAAGCACTTCAGTACAGAAGAAATTGGCATGAAATATTCAAAGAGTGATGAAAAGAAAGGACCTACAGAAAAGATTACTCTATCCAGCAAGGCTATCATTTAAAATTGAACACTAAATGAAGAACTTCCCAGACAAAAAAAAGCTAAAGGAGTTTATTATCACCAAACAAGTATTGCAAGAAATTTTAAAGAGCCTGCTTTAAGAAGAAGAAAAAAAAATGTATATATAGAGAGAAGAACATAGGTATAAATAATAAAATGGCAATAAATAATTACCTATCAATGCTAACTTAAAACATGAGTGGGTTAAATTCTCCAATCAAAAAACATAGAGTAGTTGAATGGATAAGAAAATATGACCCATATATATACCATCTACAACACACTCTCCTCAGAACAAAAGACACACACAAAGACTGAAAATGAAGGGATGGAAAAGATGTACCTTGCACATGGAAATGAAAAAACTGCTGGGGTAGCAGTACTTATATTGTAATAGGGGGACTCCACCCAGAAATGGAGAGGGGTGGAGAAGCACTGAAGACAGCACATATGTGTGTCACCCCAGCACCTAGAACGAGGCGTGCATGATGCAGCAAAAAGAGACGCCCAGGGCTGGCACCAAAAGCTTGGGAGGTAATTGGATGGGGGAACATACCCTACCATCTACTTCTGCTTTGCAAAAGATTATGGGGACAGTTTAAAAAAAGCAGAATGTGTGGAAAATGTGCACTTTTGCTCTCCCATTCCCTGGCTGGTGGGTCAGCAGATGGGTTGAGTTTCCTGAGCTGGTAGGCCTTGTTGGGAGGATTTCCCCTGCCCCTACCTGAGTGCTCCAGGACCTCCCCAGCCAAAATGACAGCAGGTTCCAGTAAGAGGGCAGAGAGGAGGCTCAGGTCAGTGGGCTCAGGGAACATGGCTGTCAAGCCCCATGCCCCTTCCTCAGAGGGGAAGCAGTGGTGGCTGCCATCTGCCCACAACCCACTCAGGTGTGGACCTGGCAAGCCCTTCATTATTTCCCCAGATGGAAGGCTGTGGTGGTTGCTGCCTGCCCATGATGGTCCATACCAGTACGGGCCTGTCAAGTCCAGCCCCAGTGCAGCCAGGTGATAAGCCCCTCATGACTCCCTGAGTGATCCAGGCCTGACTATGAGCACTGCACATGGTAGGCTGATAAGAAGGGCAGGTAGGGAGAAGGCTTGGGTTGGCAGGTTCTGGGATGTGGCAAGGCTGGGTGGCAAGCCATGAGTCCCTTCCCCACACTTGATGCAGTGAGAAGCCATGTGGTAGCTGCCTGCACACTCCTCTGATTGTGGGGGCCCCATCAAGAAACCTGCTATGCACATTTTAAATAAAACATTCCTTTTTCTTTCCATGGGCTCTGTCTCCAGAGTTTTTGCTTATGGGTGGTGAGGGTAGGACCCCACTGGTTATTTGGTTACAATATCAGATAAAATAGACTTGAAAATGAAGGCCATAAAAGAGACGAAGAAGGACCTTACATAATAGTAAAGGGATTGATCCAACAGGAGGATATAACCCTTCTGAACATACATGCACCCAACATAAGAACACCTAAATATATAAAGAAAATCTCGGTAGACACTAAGGGAGAGTGAAGCAGCAATACAGTCATAGCTGAGGATTTTAATCCTGCAGTGAAATCAATGGGTAGATATTCCAGACAAAAAAATCAACAAGGCAACAACAACTTTAAACAACACACTGGATCAGGTAGATTTAATTGATATTTACAGAACATTTCATCCAAAGCAGCAGAATATATGTTCTTTTCAAGTGTAAATGGAACTGTCTCTAAGATAGACTACATGTTGCAACATGAGATGAGCCTAATAAATTCAAGAAAATTGAAAGCATATCAATACATCTTCTCAATCACACTGGTATGAAACTAGAAGTTAATTACAATTACAAAAATCAAAACAATCAAACAAATGGAGGTTAAATAATGTGGTATTAAACAAAGAATGGGTTAACAATGAGATCAAAAGTTACCTGGAGACAAATGAATACAAACACACAACCACCCTAAATTTATGGGAGACGGTGAAAGCTGCCCTGGCAGGGAAGTGGATAGCATTACAGGCCTACCTCAAGAAACAGGAAAAGTATCAAATAAACAATTTAACCCTAGACCTAAAAGAACTAGAAAAAGAAAAACAAAGCACTGAGTAAGTAGAAGGTAGGAAATAATAAAGACTAAATTGGAAAAAATGACATAGAGACTAAAATATGATACTAAAGGTCCATGAAACCAAGAGCTGGTTCTTTGAAATGATGAAGATGAAAGAAGCTTTCACAAGACTCATCAACAAAAAAAAAAAAAAAGAGAAAAGACCTAAATAAATAAAATCAGAAATGAAAGAGGGAAAGTAACAACTCACACTACAGAAATACAAAGGACTGTAAGAAAATATTATGAACAACTATATGCCAACAAACTGGACAACCTGGGTGAAATGGATAAGTTTCCAGAAACATATGATCTTTCAAAACTGAATCAGGAAGAATTAGAAAATCTATATAGGCCAATTGCAACTAAAGAAATCAAAACAATAACCAAAAAACTCCCAGCAAACAAAAGTCCAGGACTGAATGACTTCACAGACAAATTTTACCACACATTCAAAGAAAAACTAACATCTATCCTTCTCAAACTATTCCAAAAAATTTAAGAGGCTGGGAAATCTTCCAAATTCTTTTTACGAGGCCAGGATTATCTTCATTCCCAAACCAGATAAGGATGCTACAAAGAAAGAAAATTATAGGTCAATAACACTGTGAAACATGAAGCTAAAATACTCAACAAAATATTAGCAAACCAGATTCAACAATACATTAAAAAGATCATATACCATGATCGAGTAGGACTTATTTGGAGATGCAAGGTTGGTACAATATTCACAAATCAATAAATGTGATACATCACGTACACAGAATGAAGGATAAAAAAAATCAAATGATCATTTCATTGATGCAGAAAAAAAGCATTTGGTAAAATCTAGCTTCTATTTATGATAAAAACTCTCAGCAAACTGGGAATAAAGGGTTCATACCTCAACTTAATAAAGGCCAGATATGACTAACCCACAGCCAGCATCATACCCAATGGACAAAACTAAAAATGTTTCCCTTAAGAACAGGAACAAGACAGGAATGTCTGCTTTCACCACTTGTATTCAACATAGTACTGGAAGTCCTAGCTAGAACAATCAGACAGGAAGAAGAAATAAAAGGCATCAATAGGAAAGGAAAAAGTGAAACTGGCATTGTTTACCAATGACATGACACTGTATATAGAAAACCCTAAAACCCTACCAAAAAGCTACTAAAACTGATATATGAATTTGGTAAAGTGATGGGATACAAAATTAATATTCAGAAATTGGTGACATTTTTATATACCAATAAAGAACTTTTAAAAAAATAATCCCATTTACTATTGACTATTGCAACAAAAAGCAAGATACCTAGGAATAAATTTAACTACGGAGGTAAAAGACATGTACTCAGAAAATTATAGGATACGGAAGATGGAAATTTAGGAAGATAAAAATCAGTGGAAGCATATACCATGTTCATGGATAGGAAGAATTAACATCATTAAAATGACCATGCTACCCAAAACAATCTATAGATTTAACTCAATTCCCTTTAAAATGCCAATGACATATCTCATGGATCTAGAAAAAAATTTAAAAATTTATATGGAGCCACAAAAGACCCCAAATAGCCACAGCAATCTCATGAAAGAAGAACAAAGTTGGAGGTATAACACTACTTGATATTAAACTATGATACAAGACCATAGTAATCAAAACAGCATGGCATAAGAACAGACATAGAGATCAACAACAGAATAAAGAGCACAGACATAAGCCTACACCTTTCTGGTCAGTTGATATTTGATAAAGGAGGCAAGAACATATAGTGGGGTAAAGACAGTCTCTTCCATAAATGGTGTTGAACAAACAAGCAAGTTAAATGTAACCAGAGATATTGAAGTGAAGAACAAACTGGCAGTGAACAGAGGAGAGGGGGGAGGGGAAGATAGGGCAAAACAGGGGAAGGGTGGTCAAGGAACATATACAGGGGACTCATGGACAAAGTCAAGGGGGGTCAAGGGTGGAGGGAGGGGGGAGTGGTGGGGCAAAATGGACAAAACCGTATTTGAACAACAATAAACAATTTTGAAAAAATAAATGATGTTGGGAAAAATTTGTTCAGAGACATGCAAAAAAAAAAAAAAAAGAAACTAGACCACCAACTTACACCATACACAGCAATAAACTCCAAATGGATAAAAGACTTACAAATGTAAGTCATGAAACCATAAAAATCCTATAAGAAAATATAGGTAGTAAAATTTAAACATTCCTTGAAGCAATATCTTTGCCAATATATCTCCTCAGGCAAGGGAAACAAAGGAAAAATAAACAAATGGGATTCCATCAAACTCAAAAACTTTTGCATAGCAAAAAAAAATTGTAAAATGAAAAAGTAACCCACTAAATGGGAGAACATATTTGCCAATGATACGTCTTATAAGAGGTTAATGTCCAAAATATATAAAAAGCCCTGACTAGTATGGCTCAGTGGGTTAGGCATCATCCTGCAAACCAAAACGTCACAGGTTTGGTTCCTGGTCATGAAACATGCCTGGGTTGCGGGCCAGGTCCTCAGTTGGGGTATGAAAGAAGCAACCAATCAATGTTTCTTTTGCATACTGATGTTTCTTTCCCTCTCTCTAAAAATAAATAAAATCGTATATATATATACATGATATCTATATATCTATATACATATATATGTATATGTGTATGTATATATGTATGTACATGTTTATATATATATATATATATATGGCACATAGTCACAGACAACAGTATGGTAATAGAGGGAAAGGGGGGCAAGGTGGAAGAGAGCAAAGAGGAGATAAATGGGGACAGAAAGATTTTAATTTGGGTGACGGGTGCATGATGTAGCGTGCAGATGATGTTTTATTGAGTCATCACTTGAAATCTGTATGGTTTTGTTAATCAATGTCAGATGAAAAAAATAGAATTGTTCAGTTTTGAGGAGTGGAATAGACACCCTCATTTTAATAATGAGGACCATGAGGGCCACAGAGGTTAAGACCTGTCCAAGGTTATCCAGCCCAGCTATTTCAAAAATTTGAAAATTGTCAGAGGCAAGTGCATTGGCCTGGCCAAAACTTAAGATTCAGGTTTTGTACAGTTTTGGGAGCATAACAACATTGATATGTGTAATTGTCTTGGGTGTAAAGATGTACATATTGGTTACATCTGCATGTTCTTCTAAATACTCCCATATATAAGGGTATGAATCACAAGTATCAGTAACAGTGATTGTGAGATATACATGAAATGAACCCCATGTTTTAGTGACTTAATTTTATACTCTGTATCCCATTTAGGTTCTACTTTTAGCTGTATTGCCCCTGGCCCAATACTTGTGATAACTGAGTCAATTCAGATATCAGACTTGTAAAGACGATGGTTGAGCAATTTTATCAGTATTCTTTTACCTTTGTAATATATTGTCTATAACAACAAAAACTTGGACATGGCCTGTTACTAAATCAAATGGAGACTTTAAAAATGAATTATGAGAAGCTTTATAATGTATATGTGTAGAAATTTTCCACAAGTATGTACAAAATAATTAGCAGTGGCCACCTCTAGGGAGAGAGACTAAAACGGGATCAAAGAGAAACCCACATTTTTTTATCATATGCCATTTGTATTAATGTCCCTGTTTTTTCATATTTAAAAATAATTGAATAAACACATGCATTACCTATAACACATTTCCTATTAAGGGTTTTTAAGTGAAATATAGGATATAGAGCTAATTTCCTGTTTCTTAATTTTTTTTTCTTTTGGTTCCTGGTGCCTTCTCTGGTTGAATTTTCTCTGTGGCTCCAGCTGCCTCTATAGTCTTAGCTTCCTATAGGCAGTCCTTTCAGAGTTCCAGTTTCCACTGGGCTCCCAGTCCTGGATTCTAAGACTACCATCCCCTTCATTTGTCCTTTCAGCCTAGGGACATTAGCAGTTCTGTGCTATTACTGATTTTTAGGCAACACCTTCCCTTGTTTGCTCTTTCAGCTACCTTCACAATTAGTCTTTCCATTAAATACATATACTTAGTATATTGGTTATATGTGAGGACTCTGGTTTGCTAGTTGGGTCCTGACAAAGTTGCTATTGAAAATGAAGTTTTCTATCTTTTATATTTTCAAGTCATTTATTATTTACATACAGGACAGCAGTTAATCTTTTATATGAACATTATTATTTATAACTTTATTTATTTCCTTTCTTTTTGAAGTTACTTCTAAAGGAATTAACTCGATAGCCTTGCTTAGGAAATGAAACTAAGAACCCTCAAGGTCCCAGTCTCCTGATCTGGATATTTCAGTTTTTGTTTTCTATTTGACTCAAAAGTTATTTGGGAATGTTTTATTTCTGTATAGGTTGGTCTCAATTTTTAAAATTATTTCTTGACATATAATTGACATACATTGTATAAGGTATACAACATATTGATGAATTTTAAAAATAAATTTCTAATGTCATGGCATTGTGATTAGAAAACATTGCTACTGTTGTTTCATGTTGGAAATTTGAGATTTTCTTTAGGGCCTGTTACACTGCCAACTTTAATATATTTTCCAGTCAGACAAGAAGAAGAAATAAAGGGCATCCAAATTGGAAAGGAAGATGACATGATATGGTATAGAGAACCCAAAGATTCCACCAAAAAAAACCTATTAGAACAGATAAATGAATTCAGCAAAGTAGCAGGATATGAAATTAATATCCAGAAATCAGTTGCATTTGTATATGACAGTAATGAACTATCAGAAAAGGAAACTAGGAAAACAATCCCATTTACAATTTCTACAAAAAGAATGAAATACCTAGGAATAAATTTAACCAAGAATGTAAAAGACCTGTACTCAGAAAATTGTAAGACATGAAAGAAAGAAATTGAAGAAGATAAAAATAAGTGGAATGATATACCATGTTCAAGGATAGGAAGAATTAACATCATTAAAACATTGATACTACCCAAAGCAATCTACAGCTTCAACACAATTCCTTTCAAGATACCAATGGCATATTTTACAGAACTGGAACAAATATTCCAAAAATTTATACGGAACCACAAAAGATTCGAAATAGTAACAGCAATCTTGAGAAAGAAGAAAAAAGATGAAAGAATCATGTTACCTAATATCAAACTATACTACAAGTGTTAGGTGGAAAAACCTAGTTCTTCTTGCCAATACTGTAAAGAATTACAGATTGGCAAGTCTATTAGTGTGCAAGCAGGGTTTATTAGTGATATGTTTTAATAGAAGAGAACAGACCTTGCCAAGGTGGGGGAGAAAGATAAGAGCAGGGGTGGCAAGAACCCCGTGTGGCAAGAGGCAGGGTGGCAAGAAGCCTCAAGTCATTTTTTTCTGAGGACTTATATAGTTGGTGGGATGGGGTTGAGGGAGTTACATATTGATTGATGGGTGCCAGGTTTCCTGGGGGCACGTAACTGCCCAAATGTAGGTATATGTGCAGGTTCTTTCCCAGATAGTAGAAATGGCACATAGAATTTCAAGGCCTTGGGACGTTCAGGACACCTGGCAATCTTAGCAAGATTGTTACAGAAGGCCAGTCTCAAGCACTCTCCTCCTCCTGTACTATCATAGTTTTGTTTGTGTTGTTTGGAATGTCCAGCAATCTTATCAGAGCAGGCTCAGGACTGCTGGGTCAACAGGTGAAACATGTCTTCTTTGCTTCCAGCCTCCTGTATTAAGTTCTGTGTTAGATTACAGTGGCAAGGGACCTGCCCTTATTTCTCCTCTGACCGCTCATTCTTAACTGCTACCTAACACCAGGCCAAAATGGCATAAAAACAGACATATAGATCAATGTAACAGAATAGAAAGCCCATAAATAAACCCACACCTTTATAGTCAATTAATATTTGACAAAGGAGACAAAACATACAATAGGCTAAAGATAATCTATTCAATAAATGGTGTTGGGAAAATTGGACAGACACATGCAAAAAAAAAAAATGAAACTAGACCACAATTTTATACCACACACAAGAATAAACTCAAAATGGATTAAAGACTCAAATGTAAGTTGTAAAACCATAAAAATCTTAGAAGAAAACATAGGCAGTAAAATCTCAGACATTTCTTGTGGCAATATTTTATCTGATATATCTTCTCATGCAAGAGAAACAAACAAAAAATAAATAAATGGGACTACATCAATCTTAAAAGCTTTCGCATAGCAGAAAAAGAAAACATCAATAAAATGAGAAGGCAACCCACTGAATGGGAGAGCATATTCACCAATACATCTGATAAGGGATTGATGTCCAAAATTTATAAGGAACTTATAAAACTCAACACCAGAAAAACAAACAATCCAATTAAAAAATGACCAAGGACCTGAATACTCACTTCCCCAAATATGACACACAGATAGTCAATAGACCTATGAAAAGATACTCCACATCACTAATCATCAGAGAAATGAAAATTAAAACCACAATGAGATGTCATCTCACACCTGTCAGAATGGCCATCATCAAGAAATCAACAAACAAGTGCTGGCGAGGATGTGGAGAAAGGGGAACCCTCATGCATTGTTGGGATGCAGGTTAATGCAGCCACTATGGAAAGCAGTATGGAGTTACCTCAAAAAGTTAAAAATGGACCTGCCTTATGACCCAGCAATTCCACTTCTGGGAATTTATCTGAAGAAACCTGAAACAGTAATTGAAAAGAATACTCGTATATGCACCCCTATGTTCATTGCATCATTATTTACAATAGTCAAGATCTGGAAACAGCCCATGTCCATCAGGAGATGAGTGGACAAAGCTGGTATGGTACATTTACATAATGGAACACTACTTGGCCATAAAAAGGAAAAAAATTTTACCCTTTGTGACAGCATGGATGGAACTGGAGATTATGCTAAGTGAAAGACAAGTGCCATTTAATTTTACTCATATGTGGAATCTAATGAACAAACTGAACTAACAAGCAAAGTAGAGACACACTTACTGATAGCAAGCTGACAGCTTTTTGGGGGACAGAGGGGTTGGCGGGGTTGAATAAAAAAGATAAGAAAGAGAAAGAACTCATGAACACAGAAAACAGTGTGGTGATCGCAGGGGGAGGAGGTGTGTGGAGGTGGAAGTGGGTATAGGGGGATAAATGGTGATAGAAAAAATAAAATAAAAAACAAATTTAAAAACACCTTCTTAAAATATATCATGTGCCTTTAAAAGTTGCTTTCTTTGATATTATTTGTTCATTTGTGTGTGAGTTTGTACTGAGAAACATAATTAATGTGGCCCTAGCTGGGCAGCTTAGTTGGTTAGAGCACCATCCCAATAGGCCAAGGTTGTGGGTTTGATCCCTGGTCAGGGCGCATACGGGAATGCATAAGTAAGTGGAACAAAAAATGACATTTCTCTCTCTTTCTGCCTGTCTCCCTCTCTCTCTAAAATCAATAAAAGATATCTTTTTCAAAGAAAGAATTAATGTGGATGTTATATATATGTATTTCTTAGTTTATTAATTATCTTTATTAGTTTTTTCCATATTGGTATTTATTTTTAATCTATATCATCTGTCAAGGATTATACACCTTCTGTTTCTATTTATTTATGTCTCCTTCTTCTTGTGTGTTTCAAAATTTTGCTTTATGTATTTTGATGATATATTATTTGATGCTTAGAGATTCAATATAGTTAGACGTTTGGTATAGACTGTTTACTTCATCATTATGAAATTCCCTTCTTAGACTAAATTAACATTTTTTGCCCTGAATTCAAACTTTGTTAACATGGCCAGGGAAAGTTTTCCTCTAATATAACTTTAAACTTTTTCTAACTTGTTTTCTTTATGGAGACTATCAGATATATACATGTCGGAAATTATTTGTCTTCCATATCCATTTTCATTTCTCTTTAATTATTTTTCCAATTATTTATAATTCTTTTAATATCATTAAGCTTACTTTTAATATCATTCTATCAACCTTTTTTGAGTCATTTTCTCATTCAAATTTTTTTTCAAAAACACTATTTTCTGTAACTTTTTAAATATCATTGAAATGCATTGGGTTGGCCAAAAAGTTCATTTGGTTTTTTTTTCTTAAGATGATTCTAGTAGTGCTTAGCTGTCTTTAACTTCATTCAAAACAATTTTGTTCGATTGTATTGAGACAGCTGTCATATCATCATGCATTTAAAAAAACTTATCAAAATTGGTAAATTTTTGTGCAGCCATTTTATTATTGAAGATGGAAGAAAATATGCAAAATTTTTGGGATATTATGCTTTATTATTTCAACAAAGTTAAAAACACAACTGAGACCCCAAAAAAGATTTGTACAGTGTTTGGAGAGGATGCTGTAACTGATCAAACATGTCAAAAGTGGTTTGTAAAGTTTCATATTGGAGATTTCTCTTTGAACTATGCTTCATCGTGGACTAGACCAGTTGAAGTTGACAGTGATCAAATTGAGACATTAACTGAGAACAATCAGTGTTATAGCACATGAAAGAGAGTTACATACTCAGAATATCCAAATCAATAAAGTTATTGGTGAAAATGAAAAATGTGTCTTTTATGGCAAAACATCACACAAACTTTTTGGCCACCCCAATATTTGAGGAAGTCATTTATTTCTTCTGTAGTTGCTACATGTGTGTAGTGTCTATGTATGTTAGTTTTATGCCAGTTTTTTCATGATATTTTTCTTACCTTTAAATGGGGCCATTCTTTCAGGGATAGCTATTTGCTTGACAGCACTTTCACAAAGGGCTGGGGGAGTGCACTGGGACAACGGAGTGCTTCGTTACACTTGTGCTGTCTCAATTCTTCTCCTGAAGGTTCTGGGACCAGAGTTTTGCACACTTCTCTCAGGAATGTGCCCGTTTAGTGTGCTTATCTTGCAGTGGAGCAATGTACTGGGAATTCATGTTTATTAATTTACTTTGCCAGTTTTGAACAACAATAGTAAAATTGCAACTGATTGTCACACGCCATCTATCTCTCTTTGCTCTATTGCAAACCTACAGGTGGCAAAGATGGTGTGTCTGCCTCATCCCTCAGCCCCACCTTGCCTGTCTCTCTTACCACAACTTACTGTTTCAAATAAGAAATCATTGGCCAGGTGCCTTAGGGCTGTGTCTCCTTCCTTTGGTGAATCCCATGTCCTGCCTGAGGTCCGTTAAGATATGCATCTATCACGCCCAATTGAATCCAAATCTTATTATATTTTTGATAGTTTTTGGTTTGGTATTATAGTAGCTATTACCATTTAAGATGGAATTTCCTTCTTTTTGTCCTTTTTTGTGCTTTTCAGCCAGTTTCAGAGAAAAGAACAGAGGCAGAAGTGTCCTTACCTTGCAATCTTTAACTCCGTTTCTGTAGGCCAGTGGTTGCCAAACTTGTAACCGATGTGGGGCCCACCAACAGAGCTCCTGATTCTGGGGCCCTAGAATTTCCATTTCTAACTAGTTCTCAGGTGATGCCGATGCTGCTGGGTCACCGACCACACTTTAAGGGCCCCAGCTCTAAGCTACTTATTTAATAGGGTCATCTGCTGGCTTAATGGGAGACAGATTTGAGTCCCATGTCATAAATCTTGGTTTGAATTTTTCTTACTTCTCTATATAAAAAGGGAAGTAAGTATATGTTTGGTGAAAATGTTATGTAAAGATTTTCTGAAAGTTCAGTAGAAATGTTTACAGCTATTGACTTAGTGGGAACAGTTTTGTTTATTTTTTTCCCTTAGATAACCATTCTACTTGACTCATGATTAAGCTAGCTCTTTTCCAGTTGGCCTGAAGTTTTCTCAGTGTTGTTAAGGTGTGTTATTAGGTGCTCACATTATACAAAAACATGCACTTTTTGGCCCGGAATTTCTAACCATAATTTTTAGCTCTGAACTATCTGGTAAATGTCTGACATATTGAACTGAGCTTTACCATGTACCTAAAAAACATTCCATCTGAATACTTTTCACTCTGACTGATATATGTTCAGTTTTGGCACTTTGATTGCTTTTTACCTCCACCACAGTTCCCCTCCCCACCTCCCTTCTCCAACATAGGGCCGAGATATTGGTTGGCTCAGTCAGTGGCATATTTCATGCAACCGAAAACCCAAACACATTTGAAACTCTATGATCCAGGGTCTTCTGGAGAAAACTATAGGTTTCATAGAGATAGTGAATTTTTTTTTTATTACATATGATTAATAATGAAACCTCTGCAGTTGTGATAAATCTTAATCAGCAGATTAAAATACTTTTTGAAGTATTTAAAAATTCAAAAGCTGCATCTGGGGAAATAATTTAATATTTTGTTTGTGGCTCATGGTCACCTCTTTCAAAAGTGTCATTTCTGCTGCCTACAGATTATAAGTTGCTGTACATGCAACATTTAACCTGGACGTAGGCCGGAGCTGAAGGATAATTCCAGCAACAGTTAATCTTCATCAGGAATGCGGAACTGAAATCATGGGAAGCTTTGATGACTGGAAAGTATTATAATCGCCTTTCAAAAAAGTTCTAATGGGGTGGATTAGAGGAGGGTAGAGTGGCTCCTTAATTCCAGCAGAGGCTCCAGAAGCATTTATTGAGTTTAAACTGTGTTCAGAGCCATGTGCCCAAAAGCTATTTGTAGACAATGCACAGTTGTCAGAAGAGAGCAAGGGCATCATAGCACTTTCATACTTTTTCCTTTTACAACCCTTGTCCGTATACAGAGCTCATGACTGCATACCTGCCGTAATAATGATTTACAGGACTGCTCATTCAGATCAAGAAGAAAGAGAATCAGGGATAAAGTAGGAAGGTTGCTTTAAAAATCAACCAAAACAAATGAAAAAAAAATGTTTAAATAGCAGAATGATAACTGTCAGTTCTTCCAAAATGTTGTCCTTGTGTGACCTGACCCATGGTTTGCCATGTAGTCTGGAGCGTGAGTGCTGCCGCAGGTCTCCTGCCACAGACTTTCTCTGCACCCTGGCCAGCCGTCACACGTTTCATCGCTAATGTGGGAAAAGGCTTTTCTCTCTTATTTACTGAAAAGCTGCAGTTGCACTCGATCCAACTGGAGCCAGAAAGCACATAGCTACATGATATTTACATCTTCTTCAACTGCAGGACCTTCCTAGTGTGTCGATTCAACAGTGTGTCCTTTGCATTTCCAAGGAGGGCTACAGGCTTCCCAAAACAAGGGCATAGAATTGCTGCTGGTACCAGGGGAAGCCTGGTTTGCCCTATGTTCCGATGGGCATATTTTCTTTTCTCAGGGGTGCCATTAGCTAATAGAATTCTGTTTTATTTATTATCTTTAACTTTCATAAGAATTTTAGTGCAGGTCTTAATATGAAGAACGGGCTTACTCAGAGTTCCGAAGTAGGCCCCAGTATAATTTTTTAAACACCCCCATCAAAGACACACAACGGAGATTGCACCCACATTAACTCACCAGACAGAAAGCTGCCTGCAGTTCAGGCAGGTACTTTTGTAACAGTGAACTGACTTAGAGGTTAGGATGGGAACATCTGACCCCACAAAGGGGCTGACCAGTTGAAAAAATTCACTGTCCTCACAAATCTCAGAGGTTGGACCAGGGAAGTAGAAAGCGGATTTAGCTTGGAATGTGAAGCTGCCGATTGAAAACATTTCAAGTATGTAACCTAGACTTGTTTCCCCCCCAAAAAAGGACTAATATGGAAATCTAAGCTCATAGAGACCCCTCCGGAAGTTCCTGGCATTACTATGAGTATCATTCTTTCTCATAAGCTAACGGGACATGCAGCTAAGGAATAAAGCATTCTAGCTATGTGTTTGTTAAAGATTATGTCTTCATTGGAATTTTACAGCATCAATGGGAGCAATGATAACAAAAAATAATTCATTGAATCAAAGTGCTAAATCTCACAATTAACTGACCAGTCAAAAACTAGGAACAACTGGTTTTATAAGGCCTAGATGTCCATGCTACTCTATTTAATTAACACAACCAGGGCTAGTTATAAATATTGATGCCCTCATTGAAAAAATAGTGGAAAAACCCACCAAGAAAATGGAAATCAGAGTATTTCATGAAAACTTTGAAAAATATAAATATAAGAACAATTGTTAGGTCCACAAACCTAGAATTACTTTCCCTTTTCCAAGCTCTGCTCCTTCTACTTTGTAATATTTCTCATAACAAGAAATTCTGGCAATAACAGCATTTGTTCACGGTAATTATACTTAAAGTTTCCCCATAAAGCTAAGGATTTTGTGAAAAACTGAACAGAAATAACAATGATAACAGAATCCCACAAGGGAACTGAGAAAAATAAAAGTCATTGAATTTCTTTCATCCCTATGACTAAAGTAAATGTGATTTTCGAGTGAACATCAGATCTGCTGATATTTTCTGAAACACAAGTCTGTTGTAGCAGAGGCGACGTTGGGGGTCTGGCCTCCCTGCCCCCCCCGCTGGCCTGGCTTCCCATTTCCACGTGGGCCCACAGACTCTGTACATAGAGCTGTACAGAGGAACGAGAGGTTAGCATTTACCTCTCGTTCGTCTCCACGTGTTCATTTCTCTCAGTGTGCAGAGATGTGTGGAGATCAGAGGCTGAATCCTTATAGAACTTTTAACTTCCAACATTGTCTCACTTCTAAATTACTCAGTGCTGCTAAGGAACTTTTTATATCTCTTGCTAGCCTCTGTGATTCTGTTTTATTTGGGAGTAGGGGGAAGACGAAGTGGGGCTAAGGAAGGGAAGGGGGCACAGAGGCCATCAAGATGACCTACCTACTCCTGTTTGGTGCAGGGCACTCTTTGCAATTCTTGTCTTTAAACAAGAGCGTACCGAAGAACTGGCCATTCAAGCTTTGGAGATTCTGGCTGACAGAGAGTCCTGGGAGCCCAGGTAGAAAGGGAGGTGCGGAAATGAGAGGAATGTTCTTGCACCCTATAGAGAGAAAGTTTTGGAAGCTTCTGCAGGCAGCGTCTGTGGTGGGCATATTGGAGTTCTTAGGGTTGGCAGTGCCAAAAGTGAGGCTTCTCAGGCCTGGGGAGGCACCCCCAGGACACCCTGCTGCAGCTTTAAGCAATTGAACTTCCCTTTGATGTTCCTGGGAAATTCTTGTCCACCCAGGCTCTTGCTTCTCCCTGAGAAGGGGCAGAGCAAGGATAGCGTCTGACACAGAACCTCAGACGGATCTACTGGCCATGAACTTGGCTGTGAGAAGTGACACTCCGGGGGCCTGTGTCAGGGGCTGGATTGCTCTGATTACAGAAAGAACAAAGAGAATCTGCAGTGCAGGTGGGGAAATGGCATGGCCAGGATCAGCCAGACTTGGTTCCATTTTGGAGTAAATGATATTCAAGAAGGCCCAGACAGTAATCTCTCCAGAGAACAGCACTGAACCCTGTGGAGTCTCATGGGAGGTGAGATCTCTCCTGTCTTCCCCTTCCATCCTCTCCGTTCTCCTTCTCACTTTTTCTTCTACCCCTCTTCTCTGTCTTCTCTTGCTTTGTCTTCTCCTTCCTTTTCTTACTTTCTCTCAGGGTTTTGGTTACTATGAAGCCCTAAGCAAGGGGAAATAAAAAACAGCGGGTTATAATCCTTGCCAGCTTTGATTTAAACTATTTGTATTAGTATCCAACTGGGAAAATAGTAACCGCTTAAAGCATTTGAAGTATGAGAGCTTAATAAGGTAAATTGGTTACATATATGATGAAAGATGTGAGAAACAAATAAGAGAGTGGCAACCCAGATATTCGCAACAAAGGAAGGGCGTTTTTAAAACTGAGGTGTAACTGGCATACTGTGTATACCTAAGGTGTGAAATGTATTGATTTGATGCATTCATGTATTACAATTTGATTTTCACGGGACACCTGGGATTGGGGTCCTGCAGTGGAATGTGGAAGCGCAGCCGACCTTTCCTGCCATGACACCGCGCTGGGGATGCAGCCTGAGGCAGAAAGAGAGGTAGAAATGCCTGGGCTTTTCCTTTTTTCTTGCTCTCCAATCTCCCACAAATTGCTTCTCCCTGGCTGAAGCCAGGGCCTGCTGAAAACGCAGGGAATGAAGCCTGCAGGGGGCAGCACCTCCTTGTTACAGAGCATCCCTAGGGGACAGCGGAGGAATGTGGGTTTGAGAGCAAATAGACCAAGGCTTGGCCCACTCTTCTTACAGTTTCCTTCTGGGTAACATGATGGAGGAGATTAAATGGGGTGTGTGTGTGTGTGTGTGTGTGTGTGTGTGTGTGTGTGTGTTGAGGGTGGTGGTCTGAAATTGAAAGACACTCTTAACTTTTCTGCCAGAAAAATTGAAGTTTATGCTGGCTTGATACTCAAATTTTAGACCAAAGGATCATATTCAATGTGAATTTATTTCACAGACTTTAACAAACATTAGAATTTGCCACCAGTTCAAATGAGCTTATCTAACACTGTATTCCAAACGAGTAGTAGCAGATAGAATTTTTTCTAAAATGTACAGCCAAACAGTTCAATCAAGTGGTGTTCAGTCTTTGCACTGAAGTAAGTGGTAATGCTCATTTCTCATTATAGTTATCATGGAAGAATTAAATTTAAAGGAAGCAGATGTGTTTATATTAATTTATTCATGATGTTGCCACCAGGGATGGGTGAACTTATTTAGATAAAATACAGCCAGGCTTAAAGATTTAACAAAAACCAACTGTTTAATAGCTGAAAATGTTTAATTAACATTTTTTTCCTTTTTCATTTTATGTGTCTCTTTCTCTTTCTGTCTTCAGCCAAGAGAGACAGTACTGAAATGTCATTAAAAAATGTTGATTTTGCAGTATTTCTCTGCCCTTGGGAGCAGGAAATACCTAGCATTCTGCTAGTAAGATGGTTCTTATGAAATTTCTCAAGTAATTTTTATAATGAAGGGGATTAAGTATGTTTGGGTGAGAATCCAGCATTTGAACTTTGTCACTCTGATGCTCCAGACCCATTGACAGTTTCCCAAAATGTTCCCTCTTGCATGTGTTAGGGAATAGCTTTTAAGATCAAATAATGAGTATAATTGAATCTGTGCTGGTTTTGGATTTCATACTCCTTATGGATGTGAAATAGATTAAATCGAGGACACTTGAGAAGTAATGAAGTCCAACAATAATATCAACTGGTGTAACGAAGAGGCCGAGAAAGTGACTCTTTGACAGCATTAAAGTGGTATTGGCATTTTCTGCTCTTCTGGAGGAAAGAAGTCGGGTCTGGGAAGCAAGTGACAGTCAGCTCACTGAAGCCTCCCAGGCTACCTAGACAGCTTTGTGGCCCGTGTGGGGAACTCCTGGTTATCTAGCCATGGAGCTGATTTAGCAATAACATTCATAAAATAATGTCACAGAGAAAGCAAAATTGAAAACTTACGCTGTTCTCATATATATTTTGAATCATGGGAAAGAATGATCTCTCTTCTTAGTATTTAGTTACTTGAGATCCATGTCTTATGTTTACACTACTATAGCTATGAATAATTTGATTGGCTTAGTCAACATTTGAGGGGGGAAAAAAGAGGCTAATAATCACTGGAGGCCCATTCTGTTCTAGTCTCTGTGTGAGGTGCTTCGCAATAATTAGGAAGAATAGCAGAATTATTCAATTGACAAATGGATGGGTTGTCTGTCACAGCCACAGGCTGCACTCAGTTATCAGCACTGGAAGTAAATGATAGAGGGTAGTACTCTTGTCTGAGTGAAGTTAGAATGGACTTTGGAGTCAGGTGGTCTATTGCCTGTTTATTCTCAAATCCATTTCATGTCTTCCCCTTCTCCCCTCCCTTTCCTCTGCACCCCTGTGTGTGTTGCAGAGAAGCTATCCTTGTTATTTCCAAGACTTCTTCTCTAATCAGCTTCTGCCTAGGGGTAGCCCTGGGAGGCACTGGAGGAGGGGATAATGCAGGGTACTTATTTCCACCTCTCTCTGCTTCAGGTAAATCTCTAGTAGTGGCAGTCTCTTGTGAAGCTCCAACTTCTGTCAGACAGCTTTTTCTTCCGTGACCCCAATCCTCACTGTCTCAGCCTGCTGGGCTCCGCCTTCTCCCGCGTCTTCACGCCAAACTCTGGTGACATCACTTACCCCCTTAGTCCGTCCAGCTCTCGGGATGATAGTCTCCTGCAGCTGGAAGTTCCTGGGTGCCTCTCCTCCCCATGTCTGTTCTTTGGGCTTTTCTAATAACTTTGTGAGGAATATCCCAAGGTAAACCCCCTCTATTGACTCACTGCATGCGGACATTTGTTCTGGCTGCACTATGAATGATGCTGAGGCTGGGAGATGTAAACTGTCGTACTTAGGACCCATCATGAGCAAGCCATTTGAGCAAGTCTTTGAGCCGTCCGAGGATATTTCCTCATTCATGTTGTGGGTTAATACTGATCTCAAAAGATGGCGCTTCAATGAGATTCCTATCGTGGTACCTGGCACAGAGCAAGCATCCAATAAATCTTAGCTCTTAAGCCTATGATTTAAAAACCAGGGCGCTGCTCTCTAAACTCTCTATTACATCGAATCCTAGGGAAACAAGAAAAGTATCATGATTGTATGAGTAAAACATCCATTTAAAAGGGTGTGTGGGTTGTTGGAAAGGTCATGGAATACAAATTGGAGTTGTTTGGACATACTGTCTATGGAGAAGCGCAAATTGTCTGGGAGAAAAAGATGAGACTAGGGAGTATTCCAGGGAAAGGGTCAACTGGGAGACAAAGGTTGGCTAAAAGACCTTAAGGCGTGACTGTGGAACAAGAAGAGTGGGCAGCAAGTAGTTACAAAAGCTGAGGGCACATAAGGATAGCTTCCGGCTGTGGGAACCGTCCACAGATGAATGCAAACCCAAAATATCAGGGGAGAATAGTCCCTTGTGTAAAAGAAATCAATGTTGCTTTTCTCTTGTCATTATACAGTTTTGCTAGTCTACATCGAACATGACATCAGAGCTCTTTTGTGACATACTTCGTGACTGGAAACGGGCAGCTGCTTTAAACAGAAAAAGCTGTAAGCTTACCCCAGTTCATAGAACCTTGTCCAAAGAAAGTCTTAGATAGTCATCCAAAGCTTAATTGATTTAAATACATTCTTAACCTCCTTTCTTTTACTGGAAATGACATTTAGTGAAGTACGGTTATTAACGTGATTGACATGAGGTTTATTATCTAATAGATCCATTTGTCTCAGGTTGTGATGGAAAAGCACTTTGGTTAACTTTAGCAAATGTGTTTGGAGTGTGACAGGAGCTTGGAAGATAGTAGGTGCTCAGTTAATGCTTGTTGAATTAAATGTGTATTAAATAAAAATATTGGCAACATGCAATGACACATTTTCCAAAAATTTAACAAGACAATCATACAGAAACAACACACTTATGAAATAATGAATGTGACACTATGAAATATGAAACAAATGTAAGATGCTATTCTTTTAAAAGTACCTTGTGTGACATAGCAAGAGTTGTTGGCATTAAATCATGAATCATAATTTTAATCTCATAAAGAAGGGAGTGTCAGGTATTTGTATCTCTGATTTATATCTCAGTAAATCACGGTACAGTGCAGCAAGCCTGGAAAATACAAATCCAAAGCAGACTTGAGTCTGCTTCTGATGATATTATATTTGAGTGGAATGCAAACAACCCAGTATAAAGATACTGCCCCAGACTTTATTATTATCTATACACATAGATTAAGTCCTGCTCTCCAGGAGGCTTGCTTTTTCTTGGCCACCGACACCAAGAGGACCACTCTGGCCCTCCCCTAAGCTGGCTCGCATCATCTTCATGCTAAATTTATCCTCAGGCTAAACCTGGCACCGAGGAGACTGTGCATACAGTTACTTGGGCCCCAGATCTTGACAAGGGACACCCTGTTTTTTGTTTATACGGGGAGATAGTACCTCTCTCAGCTACCACGAGGGACACCTGTCACCCTTGCTATTGGGGGATACTGGGGGAAGCTTCTTTGGGTGTAGTAATCATCATGAGTAAACACGTCAAGAATATTGGAACTACTTGGAAATACAGATTTGGGGATGAAGCCAATGGATATTTGAAGTCAGAAAAGAATTGCATTGCTTCAGTCTTATTTACACTCTGACTGAAGTTAATAACACTTAGTTAACAACCTCATATAATCTTCCTTTAAATGAACTTACACTTTTTCATAGGATTCTTGCTAATTCTCCCTACCTTACCTTTTTCAATATTCCAAATAAATTTTCCTTTGAAAGGGGAGTGATTTAATATGTTTCCTAAGTACAGTGGTTGTTTTATGTTGGGGAAAACAATACACAACTTTCTAAGGGAGAACAGCATGGCATTCCTTCCATACATGTATATGCACTGGAATTTTTACTTTCAATGAGATTGCCCTGAAAAATAAATACAGTTTCAAATAGACACATTGAGTCTCCTAAAATGCGCAAAGACATGTTGGCACCATAGCTGAAAATTAATTTATGGCTTATTCAAACTACTCCACATGAGAAAAAATAGCTCAGTAAATAAATAGAAACCAATTTCTTAATGTTTTTCATTTGCCTAATTGCTTTCCCAAGGAATAAATAATAAACATTCAAACAGAAAGTTTGTGAAAGATATAAGATATTCTTATTGCCACAGGGCTTCCGCCCATGTTTCATAGCTTTATATTTTCTTTTTTGAACCCGTCACCTATTGTACCCCATCACTGTTGACATTAAAACACAATCCAGTTGGTTTTGCCGTCTACTCTTTCTTCTGATATGCTCCTTCTCCCCCTCCTCCTGTTCTTCTTCCTTCCTCTAATCTCCTCCTCTGCCTTCTTCCTGTTTTTATTTTTATTCCATTATTTATTTATTATTTTTTATTGCTGCCACTATTAAGGCGTTCCCTACCTACCCGCTTTTCCTCCCTCCACCCAGTCCCCATCCCCCAGCCTTCAGCACATTGTCCTCTGTGAAAATGGGCTATGCATGTATGCGTATATGTTATTTGGCTAATCTCTTCCAGCCCCCCTCCCTGCTCCCTCCTCCCCGCTCCCCTCTGAGATCTTCCAGTCTGTTTCATATATTTATGCCTCTGGTCCTATTTTGTTTGTTGGTTTATCTTGTTCATTAGAGTCTACATGTAAGTGAAATCATTATGGTATTTTTCTTTCTCTAACTGGCTTATTCTGATTAACATAACAATCACCAGGTCCATCCATGCTGTCACAAAGGGTAACAGCTGCATACTATTCCATTGTATAAATGTACCTTCTGTTTTAGAGCCACATAGCATTCCATTGCATAAATATTCCACAGCTTTTTTATCTACTCATCTGATGATAGGCACTTGATCTTGGCTATGGTAAACAATGCCACAATGAACAGAGGGGTGCGTATGTTCTTTCTGACTGGTGTTTCAGGATTCTTAGGTTACATTCCCAGAGGTGGTATTGCTGGGTCAAAAGGTAGTTCCACTTTTAATTTTTTGAGGAAACTCTACGGTTTTCCACAGTGGCCGCACCAGTCTGCATTCCCACCAGCAGTGCAGTAGGCTTCCCTTTCCTCATGAGCACTTGTTGTTTGTTGATTTACTTATGGTAACCACTCAGGCAGGATACTGTGGATTTGAAGGTGAGCTATAAACTGAATTGAAAGAATAAAGTGGGTTTTAGAAGTTAAAGTTCATTGAAGAGAGCCTTTTTGGGGAGGAGGGATACCGAAAGAATGTTGAAGAAACGATGAGTACATCAGTCTGGGCAGAGTGAAAAAAAAATTAGTAGAAATAATGAGTTGGGGGAGTTGGGGGTACTGGGGGGCCAGACTATGAAAGCTCCTGAATACCAGGTGTGCATTTCATTTTGCAGGCAATGAGAACTGTCAATGATTTCCAGATATGAGTATATGCTAAAGAATGTTTTGGGAAGGCAAATGTACTTAAAATGTAAGTTCAGCTGGTCTAAGAGTGACCAACAATAAAAGTGGCTTAAATAAAATTAAAATTTATTTCTCAGTCTATTAACAGTGTAGGCTTAAGTAGTCCAGATAGGTAGGTTGGTTCCACAGAGTCAGGGCTCTAAGACCCTCTTATCTTGTTGCTTCACCATCCTTAGGGCTTGTCCTTGTCCACAAGAGTCTGATAGCTTGCTTCCGCTGTCACATATCTGCTACAGAAAAAGCTGATGGGGAGAGCAGGTGCCCAGTTTTATTAATATGACAAAAAATATTAGGGAACAAGTGTTGAAAGTTGCAGGTGGTAATATGGAGGATATACACAAATAGTGTTTGGCTTTGTCCCTTCAAGTTCCCTAACTATCCTAGCACCAGCTTACATGTCCAAAGTTCTGACTTGCATGTTCCCTGGCCCCTTGGGAAGATCTCTCCATTCCTTCAGAGAGATTCTGGTAAGGAGGAGATGCAGCATGGTGCAGTGGGAGAAGTAGCAGACTCAGTGCTAACGGAGTTGGGGTTAAGTCTCAACTTATAAGTTGGGTGACTTTGGACAGTTTACATAAACTCACTGAATATCAACTTCATTGTCTATATGAGCTTGTAAATACTTTCTCTTGTTACACACAGTGTTTGTAAGAATAAAAAATTAAAAAAAAACAACCCAGTAAGGTATTATTGTCAGATAGGACAAGGGTCTTAAGGTCTGCGCAGTTTTAAATGTTATTACGAAATGTTATTCTTGCTAAATGTTAAAATGTAGCATAGTATTTTGCAGGTGTAGCTGTAAACAGATGAGTTTGAAAGGAGCTCAACCAGATAAATGTAGCCAACCGCAAAGAAAAAATCAATATGCAATTGACCAAATAGTGTATGTAGGCAATGTCTAAGACATCATATAGGGAGAAAGAGCTTTGAATACGAATCCCTTATTTTACTTTCTTGCTGTAAGTAAATAAAACTACCTTGCAACAACCTTGCAGGGAATGGTTTTGTCATCCTCCAAGGGCTTCTTGCCCCTCCAAGACAGAAATCAAGAGAGGAGGAGAAACAGATGCAAAAGAAAGGGTTTACTGAAAACAAAGTGGAGGGAAAGGAGAAAGGGATAGAGCTTGATGAATTAAGGGAGCACACACTAATAAAGAGAGAACGCGGCTTCCAGACTGCTGCTGGGGTCTGGTTCAGTTCTTCACACGGGTGTAGAGTAGATTTCTTTGCTTTCCAGGTTCCCACTATGAGCTGGTAACCACGGCGCAGGTGCAGAGGGAGAGCTCTTTGCTTTCCCAGGCAAGTGTTGACCAGTGCATGCACAGAACAAAGCTCTTTGGGGAATGCCTGAAAAGAGGTTTTAAACTTAGCTGGAAGATGCTTAAGAAAAAATAATTGAAGAGCATCCCCATCCATTTAAGAGAGGCTCGACCTCTCTCATTTTGAGTTTGGTTAACACTATCATTACCTGTTAGTATAGGATATAGGTATAAATACATGTATGTATGGGTATGTGTGTGTACATGATAGGAAAAAAAAGAATAAGAAAACAATATCGTCAGGAAACAAGCATGAAAATGACTATGATTTTGACCATGATCTTTATTCATTTTTTTATTACCAGTGCCTGGCATATGGCAGGCACAACATATGTTAGTTGGGTTTGTTTCTTAAATTGCAAGTTTTACTTTATAACATCACATCCAAATGCTTTTAGGAAATTATTTATATTTACTTGAGTTTTGTCAAGCCTTTATTTGATTTCTCTTTATCAACTCTCTAGAGTATACTATATTACAGAAAATAAAGGTGTTTAATATAAAAGTTCTGTTGTTTCTCATATTATCAGGGAGACATCTAAAAGTGTTTCAATAGTTTAAAAATACATAATGTTGTATTTTTCACTTTTTCTTAAATTGTATTTTTCTGAAGCCCTCCTGTCATTAAGACTAAGCCGTAAAGCTTTTTAGTGTCTTGGGAATGAGTCTCAAAGAAGACTTTTTGAGTCCATGGTAATAGAGTGGTTTTGAAATCTAGTTTTCTTGAGGAGGAAAATGATTTATTAAATTTCCAACTTTATCCCATTATAAACATCAAAGATTAAACCTGGCATATTTGCTTCACAGGGTTTTATTACAGTCATCGTATGGAATGTTGGAGTCTGTTCTAAGGACAGTTCCTATCAGGGTGCTAGTTTTTTTGTTTGTTTGTCTTGTTTAGTTTTTGTTTTGTTTTCCCACGGAGACAGGAAGGTAGGAGGAAGAGAAACCAGAAGTCAGATATTATTGTTTCTGTTTTCCTCTCTTGGGAAAAACCCTGAGAAGTGCAAGCGAGAAGCAGAAACTTTCGGGTGGTTTTGGGAAACCCCTTGTGTGGAGGAGCTTGGTCCTTGCTTCACAGACAAGGAGTACTGAACCCAGCTCCGTAGAGAATTTGTTTCATTCTGCATGTTTTGGAGAAATATGGTGACAACCAGGTAAGTACTTTGAAATGTTGAGGCAGATAGGCTAGACCTGACATGCTGATAACCTGGAAGTTGGGGGTGGGCTTTAGGAGATCTTCATATTTCTGTGTGCCTTGGGGAGGAGGCACCTAAACACTAAATCAGGCCGAGGCATCAGCAGAAGTCATTAAGCTAGTGTCATGCCAGGAACCAGTTTTATCTCAGCCAATATAATGGAAGGATTCCTACCTGCAAGATCAGATCAACCCCTATGTACGAGGAGGGAAGAAAATCGCGACAAAGGATATGTAAGCTCCACTGTACTTGGGCGAAATTTTTGGAAGGTGGAGCTGGGGTTGAGGGGCTAACCCCTAAAGAAGTGAGAAACCTACAGTTGACTGAATCAACCGAAGGGAAATAATTTTAAAACTTGGAATAGAAGGGATTTTCTTCCAAGGTAAGTTATAGATAATGGCAAAACGTGTAGAATAGCCCTGGCCAGGTGGCTCAGTTGGTTGGAGCACTGTCCCGTACACTAAAAGGTTGTGAGTTTGGTCAGGGCACGTTCTTATGTTACAGGTTCGAGCCCTGGCTGGGGTGCGTACAGGAGGCAACTGATCGATGTTTCTCTTTCACATCAATGTTTCTCTCCCTCCCTAAAATCAATGAACATATCCTTGGGTGAGAATTTAAAAAAAAAGGTGTAGGACACATCTGGGTTATGGCATATACATTTCAGGCCTACTACAATTACTGAAAATATTCAGGACTATTTCAAAGTGAACAGTGACATTCACTGGCACTTAAAGTTTATGCTGTTTTGGTCAATGGTTGCATAGTAAGATATTCTCTTTTATAAAAAAGAAGCCATTGATTCCAGAACTTCCAGAACTTGTGGATTTCTTCATAACTAGATGGTAGGGTGGAGAAATTTAAACCCTTCAGGAGAAATCCAACTGGCCCCTGCATAAGCAGAACTTGGCACTTCCTTGGGAGGTCAATGAGCATCCTGTGGAAGGCACAGGAAGGAGGGAGAAAACACCCATTACCAATCAAAGGTAGGGCCTGGAGGCAGTGCCAAGGCACCCTCTCCATTTGCTTTTGTGCCTGCTGTTTGGCTTGGCAAGGGCAGGCTCCTTTGCAGGAGGGAAATGTTTTCTATGTTGGTCCACAGACGAAGAGGATGTGGACTCAAAAGAAAGGAGGATTGAGTTGTTCTGACTAAATAGGTTTGGCTCATTTCCCCGGGACCTCCCCAAACACATTGATATTTTCACAAAAATGAAATGAAGGCGGCGATGACAAAGAAGACATTATAACTGCTGCCTGAATTCCCAGTTAGTATAATATTTATTTGTTAGTGCTTCTGAAATGGTTCTGTGAAAAAGGAAAATTCCAAATAAATCATCTAATCTAATCTTCCTGGTAGGGTAGGATCACCGCCCACTATTTATTAAGGTTAAAGTAAGAGATTTTAAGTTTTCTAAGTTATAAGGGAAAAATAATTCCATATAACTCAAAGGCGATACTTTGAGAAAGTTTTGCCTCTCCAAAGCCTTGTCCTATAATTAAATGCATTTACTCTGAAGCTCATCATCTAAGGCGATAGTTAAGGAACATGTACTTACAATGTAACAAATATTTTGGTATTTGGTTATTCGTATATCAGAGTGTTTTATCAAACCCATCTTTGTGCCAAGTATTTGGCTAGATTCTGGGAATGTAAAAGAGTTTGCCATCTAACTGGGGTGATGGATTTGAATGATTTATTAGAGTGAAGGGCATGCTAAGAGAAGGGCTTACAAAGCCCTAGAGGAGCATGAAGGGTGATAAATGGGGAGAAAGTTGGAGAATCAGAGAAGGCTTCATGGAGGAGGTGGTATTTCTGAGACACTTACACAAAGCCATATGGAATCACTTCTGTAGTAACAGGTGCTCTAATGAATAGGCAATTTGGGGGATTTTCTTTAAAAAACAAATGAATTGCTCAACAGGAAGGAATTTCTTTAGGATTCTACTGAAGTCAACCTGTAATGAGGAGATCAAACCATTTTTAATGACTTTTTAAAAACTTATTTTGCTCATCACTAAGGTAAAATCAGCTGCATTGCACTAGATGACTTGGGAATGACCATTATGAGAGCCAGGGTCTGCTGCAACGAAGGTGGGCAGAAAAATGGAGTTTGTCCGAGATGTTTTCTCGTGACCTTGCCTCCTTCCCTCACTTCCTTGGCTCCTTCTCCTCTTCCCTTTGACTATCGTGACAGGTGTCTGGGGTTTCCCCATTCTTCTCCTGCACCCTGGCTGGGTGGGAAAGAGATTGACAGACTCACTGGTATTTAGCTTTCAAAATGAATGGTTTGTCTCTTCTTTGTGAACTCTGGTTGTTAAAGAAACTTATAGAAAGAAGGCCATGCTTGGCCAAAAAGAATGATAAAATTTCTGATATAAAGGCACTTGGATGGTAGAGATACAGTTGACCCTTGCACCATGTGGGAGTTAGGGGTGCCAATCCTGCACAGCTGAAGATCCAGATATAACTTCTGATTTTCCGGAAACTTAACTACAGTTGTTCCTCTGTATTTGTGGTGGGTCGGTTCCAGGACCCCGCTGAGGATACCAAAATACATGGATATTCCAGTCCCTTACGTAAAATGGCATAGAACAATGTATACAGTTTGTCTTCTGTATCTTCGGATTCCCAACTGTGGATGGAAAATACTGTTTTTGACCGGCGATTGGTTGAATCTGTGGATGCAAAACCAAAAGATGTGGATGGCCAACTGTATTATTAAACTGTAATCAGTAAGTGCACTCATGCAGTTCAAACCCATGTTGTTTAAAGGTCAACTGTAATTATTTTTTTACCAAGTGTCCTCCCAAAGCATGCAAGGAAATGCCAACCACCTCCTCTGCCTGGGTTTCAGACTGACTCTGATTATAACCAGAAAACAAAAATCCCCCCAAAGGAACTTTGGGAAATTTAGTTGAGCTATAATGACAGAGCTTGTATGACCAAACAATGCTAGTCATGTATTATTTATACTTTAAAAACTCATGAATGAATCCTATTACTTGAAACCTACATATGTAAGTGCAAGTTCTACATTCTTATTTTCGGTGTAGACTTCATTGATGAGGGTAAAAGGAAAAGGAATGACAGAAAAAAGTTTTATATACACATATATACGCCTATGTTATGTATGTGTCTATGTGTGAGTTACATATCACACGACATGTTATTGTGCTAAAAGGTATTAATTGTTTTGCCAAGAATCATAGAGAAAATCTGGAAAAATTTAGTTTAATTCATTATTATCTTCCCTTTGTGTCTGGTAGTTTCTTTCCATCCCCAGAGTATGTGAACTTTTCAGCTTTTGAATTGTTTTTAGCCATTTAGCCAATTGAACTCTATGAACCTAGAGCAAAGATTCTGCTCTAGGATTCTGGGATAATTTCCTATCAGGACTTATTGCTGACCCCTTTTCAGAGAAGGCATGCGTCTAATTGTATTGACAAGATTTTGGTGTTTTTCAGTTTTCCTATTATGCAGGTTTCCATTGCTCAGCTGTATCCCTGTAAAATTTCCTATTATTTCAGTTTATTATCTTGTATTATATGCAAGCTATTAAGAAAATTCTTGTTCATCTTATTATCCTGGATTATTTTGTAAAATTATTACTACTATATTGGTCAATATTGAGTCCAGATGCAAAATACACTCCTTTTCTCCCACTTCCACATGTGTATTTTCTCTTCTTCAGTTTCACCAAAACTCTAGATGGTTCCCACTATAGCTAAGGAAAATTTTTGCTTTTTTAAAAATTATATTTGCTTATTACTTTTATATCAGTTGCTTATGTTTTTAATGAATATCAAGTTAAAAAGCAATGTAAAAATTAATATCTTTGCAACCCATAAAATTTTTAAATCTATTTTTTTCTTGGACAAGAAATTCAAAAACAACCCAAACTGTCCAAGTGCAACTTCTTGCAAACATTTCCAAATTAATTCCAAATATTCTTTTGGAACTATGGGTCCCATTTTATTCTACATATTTGTTAATTTTTCTTTTTTTCCTCTAAGTTGCAGAAAAGTGAGAGTTCAAACAAGTACCATATAATCATTAAAACACATACTCATTAGGTTGGATAAGACCTCCATGGTTATTTTAATTTACCAACTCATTACATTTAAAAATCTCTACATACAACCTGTCCAAGAAATAATCTGGCTTATTCTTGAACTCCTCCTAAGAAACAGAAATGACTAACTTCCAAAACAATGCACTTTATATTTGAATAGCTATTCAGAAATTTCTTCCTCCCAGGACTTTTTCCCCCCTGGTTTTAGTTCTGGAGTTAACTTGGACTTATAAACCCACTGGGGTTATTTTATGTCAGCAACTACTTTATAAGCCCCCCGAGTCTTCTTTTCTTTCTTCACAGGTCTATTCTTTCCCATCTTCTTGGCTGTTGCTTACATTTTATGGCTAACTACTGCTCTCAGAACATGCTCCAGCTTGTAGCCCTGGAGAGTAATTGGACACAAACTCCAGTGTGTTCAAGTAGAATGATCATCCTTCCTCCTTCTAAAATGATGAACTTTCATCAAAATATACCAAGGTTGCATATTAGGAATTTTGGACATCATAGTTCATTGTTGATTCATATCATGCTTACTGTTGACTTAGATCATAAGTCACGTTCTCACTTTTCTGTGCCAAGCCCTCAATCTTTTATTATCTGGAACTCAAAACGTTTTTTGGACTTCAGTGCAGAACTTTAAATTCATCTCCTTTAAAACTCATCTTATTATATTCATTGTGACATGAAAAGGTGTATTTAGTTTTATTGATTCCTAAACCTTCATAATCATTTGACTTTAAATAACTTCTGGCTTCCCGCAAATTTAGCATACCTACCTTCCATATTTTTATATGAATTATTGATAAAATTATTTGGTATGAGAGAATAAAGGCAGTCTCTGTCTAGATCACCACTGACCTATGGGTAAATAGCCATTGCATGTATTTCTTCAAATGTTACAAATACAACTAACTAAATAATCCTCTCATACCCTCCTTTCATATTATCAACTGAGCTATTTAAAAAGACTTTGCAAAGTGAAGATACCACATGTTCTATATTGACTACATTTTCTTACTCTTCCAGAGTAGGAAAAGTAGGCTAATCTTATGTGACCTATTAATGAACCCATGCTAATTCCTAGCAGGAACTGTTAACTGTCTCTGTCCTCACAATATTTTCCTAGTCTGGAGTCTCGTTGGCATTGATGTGTAGTTCACTGTCTTTTGGTGTATGCTATTTTCATCCTCTCCTCTGTTTTGGAACTAAGGCATTTGGTGGATCTGTAATGGTCTATCCTCCTCTGCTAGTCTCCCCATTTCCTCAGCGGCACACCTGACATTTGCATTTCTCTTAGCCACAGGCAATGAGATTCCCGCTGACAGAATTGTATGTTCTAGTTTAGAGAATAAGATATTCTATTAAAATCTACGCATATGTTTAGGTTTCAATCTCCTCTTGCTAGTGTTTGTAGTGTAATATTTATTCTGGAGAATATTGTCAACAGAAAAGATGGAGCTCAAATAAGAAGTGTGAGCTTTCATTGTCTGTCCATTATCTATCAGTCCTGAATTGTGGGCTTCTATAGTAGTCTTATAGCTCTTCAAAAATCTCTATTGGGAGGATGAGAAGACAAGGTGGGAAAAATATTTTCAAATCACATATCTGATAAAAGACATGTTCAGAATGTAAAAGAACACTGAAAATGCAATAATAAAGTAAACAACCCAATAAAAATGGTCAAAAGATCTGAATAAATATACAGATGGCAATTAATGAATGAACATATGAAATGATGCTCAACAGTATTAGTTAGCAAGGAAATGCATACTGAAACTACATTAGATATCACTGCACATTTGTTAGAAGTACTTAATGAAAAAACTGGCTATGTCAAATGTGGGAGAGGATGTAGAGAAACTAGAATTCTAGTACATTCTGGTGGAAATGCCAAGTGGTTCAGCCACTTGGGAAAACATTTTGGCAGTCTCTTATGAAGTTAAACATACACTTAGCACAAAACCTAGCCCTGTCACTGCGTAAGTACTTAAAGAAATGAAAACTTTCGTCCACACAAAAACCTGTACAGGGATGTTAATAGTGGCTTTTCTGAATTGTCAAAAATTGAAAACAACCTAAATGGCTCTCAACTCTGATCTAACCACACGGTGGAATGTTACACAGCAATAAAAAAGAACAAGCTATTGATATGTGTAAAAACATGGATGAATCTCCAGTGTATTGTGTTAGTGAAAGAAACCAGGCTCAAAAGGCTGACTAGTATATAATTCCAAGTAGATGACATCATTTCAAAGGCAAAATCATAGAGAGACAACAGGTAGGTGGTTGCCAATGGCCAGGCAAGGAGGGAGCGGTTGACTACGAAGAGGCATGGGAGCACTTTTTTGGGTGATGGAAGTGTTCTGTAACTTGATTGTGGGTGGTAGTTATGTTAGGTAGGATAAATAGTAAATCAAGACAGGGAGGAGGTTGGAGACATGTCTTACCCTCTAACTCAGCAGTCCTGAGTCTGGTCTGATAATATTGCTGAGAGTTCCAACATCACAAGAATTCTACACTATGTTAGCATGGGAGAAGGGAAGCCCTTGAAATTCTATGTATCTGCTGTCTGGGAAAGAAATCCCTGAACTGTGTATTCATCCCCAAGGCTGGAAGATGGGAGGGAGACCACAGTGCCCAAAGAAGAAGTCCATAAAACAACTTTGGTTAATTGCCTACTTCTGGTCATTATCTGTTTCATGAGGGAGTCCCTAATGCTTACAGAAAGAGCCCATAAATAACTTCGGGTAACTGCCTCAACTTTAGTCCCCTGCCTCCTGTCACGTAATCTGTTTTACAATGAGGTGAATAAATGTAGCCTGGAACAAGATAAGAATTCCAGCTAACAGACTCCCACACATACCTAAATATGGGTAGTCACGTACCCTTGAGGAAGCCAGCACCGCCTTTACCTGTCAATCAATATGTAACTTCTTTACCCCCATATATAAGTCCTTGAAACAGAGGACCTGGGGACTTTGGGCTGCCCTTGATTTTTGCTGCCCTTACCTTGCTTTTGTCCTGAACTTATGCTTTTCTCCTCCACCTCATAAAGGCCCATTCTCTTCTGTGAGAACATATCACCAATAAACCCTGCTTGCCAGCGAATAGACTTGCTGATCTGTAATTCTTTACTGTGTCAGCAAGAAGAACCAAGTTTCTTCTGTAACAGACATGATCATATGTGTTTGTCAACGCACAGAACACAAAGGGTGAATTTTCTAGATGTAAATGAAGTTAATTTTAAAAAGTGGGTATATAACATCCTTGTTCTTATTATCCAAATACATTTTATTTTTAAAAAATTAAGCCATTTTTATTTTCCTAACATATGGTGAGCCTTACCCCAAAATATCACTAATAATAGCTGAATGAAAGTTCCAGATTGGCCAATCTGAGTTCTCTTTCCAAGCTCTTCCCTCAAGGACTTCTCTCTTCAGAGAGCTTTCTGGTGTAGATCTGATTGTAGCCCTCAGGAGTATGGTCACCTGTTAAGAAAGTCTCAAAATCTTTACTGTTTTTCTCATAGGTTAATACAACACAAACCCAACAGCCAGGACCTCTCTGTGATTTTTTTCCAAATGCTCTTCAACTCTAGCCCCAATTTAGCATTTGGGAAAGGCTCAGCAATGATGAAACACACACAAATTAAATATGTCTGGTATGACCACATTTTCTTGGTGCTTTATGGAAACGTGAAGTTTCAAAAACCACCAGTCGAGATCAGATTTTCCTTGTTTGTCGATGAAAATGGAATGTGGGTGGAATCATAGAATCACAGAATGTTCAAGCTGGAAGACTCTTAGAATTCATCTAGTCCAATTCTTTATTTTACAGAATCAAAAACTTCATTGCCTGTTGGCCATTATCTAGTAACTTCAGGCACTCTCTGATCTTACATTCCTTGGGTACAATCCAGACCCAGGTCTCAGATGCGCTGTGCTCCTAGAGAAATGCATTCCACTTGGAAAAAGCAAAACAAAAGCTCAGCCACCTATTCCGCTAGCAGACAGGAGTACAAATATGCAGTTCTGAGGGAGCATCAATGATCAGCTATGCTGTGGTTCATTAAAATGAGGCTCATTTAAGTAGCTCTTGGGTTTCCCCCTAAGGTCATGCATTTGGTTTCCTTCAAAGTATCTGCCATTCCAGTAGAAAAGACTCTTGATGTATTTTATTTTATGTATTTATATTGAAATTTAACTGCAATTCTGGTGGAATATTGGGTGTAGGGAAGTCTGATTTTTTTAAACACCTATCCTCAATTCCGCCTTGTTTGTCCATAGAAATTTTCTGTGTAGGGACTTCAAGGCTCTCTATCAAACAAACAAACAAACAAAAAAACTAGCAGCTAGATTTTCTGCTACTCTTGGCTCCTCAAGAATTGTGGCAGAACTGCCGAACTGCCAAGGCTTGGAGTGCTTACTACTGAGTATGAGTGGGTAATATTTGAGAAGGTAACCTCAGCTGGATGAAAACAAGGCTACTCAGCTCAGTTGTTTATTTTCCTTCCTCTCTCTTAGCGAAATGCAGGACTTAGTTAATCCTGTTTACACTGCCCTTCCTCTCTCTTTTGGGGACCCACTAAGTCACCATCCCTGGGGCATGAATTTCTGCTTGAATTGATTTGGCCGAAGCTCTAGCATATGGGACCTCTGGTTGATGCGGAAACATGTATTTTTGTGTCACTCTAAAATCTTGCCATTGTTGTCTCCAGGGTATATGGAAGAATTACATATTTACAGTGATTTAGGTTCACTGTTGTCACTGTTTTCTTTCTTTTTCTTCTTATTTTGAGAGTGTGAATAACTTCTTGTTTGACTAGAAAAAGCTCTCATGAGAGCAGGTGTGAGGGCCTGGGCAGGGCTTGCTGGGAGAGCATGCATATTTCTCTGGGGCACTTTTTCGGGGAGGGGGGTTACATGCATTTTCTTTCTCTTTTTATGTCTAGAGGGAGTTTGGAGGCTGGATGAAAGAAGGTGAAGAGATTAAGCAAAAAAGAAAACACACACACACATACACACACACACACACACAGACGAATGACAGATACAAACAACAGTGTGGTGATAACCAGAAGAAAAGGGGTTGGGGGGTGGTCTGTGGCGGTGGGCAAGGGAGGCAGGATGGGGACAGAAAAAGACCTTTTGGGATGATGGGTGCGTGATGCTTTGTGCAGATGATAGGGTGCTCTTATCAACTCTTTGTGAAGCTGGCTGGCCACCATGTAACTGTGTGAACTGGGTTTTGGCTGCCTGGCGCTCTCATATAAGACCCAGTGGTTTTTGTTGAAGGAAACAGGCTTTCATTAACTGGGTTCCAATCTTGGGGGGAGCTGAGAGCATTCCTGCTCTGTGCCCTTCTCTCCTATAACACCCAGAATTTCTCTTGCTCCCCAAAAGTCTACAAGCCAAAACCATGCCCAAAAGTTCCCATATCCTTATCTGTTCTTAAGTCGGTTACACTAACAGATCCCCATCTTCTGCAGCATGTGCACTTATGAATTTCAGTGTAGCCACCTTCTCACAGCAGCCCCCTCCTTTAGGATCTGGGGTATGCTGCTCTCAGTCTCCATGTGGCAGTCCAGGAACCATGTGCCATGCTGCATTGGATCACAGTGTCCTTGAGGCTGGAGCCTAGGGAAGCACATGTCTCAGCGTGGGGCCCGGTATCACCTGGTCCCACGAGCATTCCTGTCCATGAGGGGAGCAGGGCTGGAGGCCCAGATAGTCCAAATACCAAAAGCACAGGGAGAGAGAGATCTTGTACCAAGCACCAAAACAAGAGAGTGACTTCTCTGTACCAAGAATTGAACCAAGAGAGCCCCCGTACCCACAGCAGGAGTGAGAGAGAGAGCCAGAGCCTTTCCGCCCCAGTGCTTTAAAAAGGCCGTCCCAGAGACTTCTGGTCAGGACAGCAGCGTAGGCAGACATGGCTTGCCTCTCCACACAACTAAATCAAAATTACAACTAAAATACAGAACAACCATCACTCAAAACCACCGGAAATCAAGTTGAATGAAAGTCTGACAACTAAGGGATTAAAGAAACCACATCTATCCAGACCAGTAGGAGGGGCGCAGACGTGGAATGGGCTGGTCCCACACCCATGTGTGATGCATAAAAATTTGGAGGGATAGCTTGGGAGTGAGAAGTCCCAGGCCCAAACCAGGCCCCTAGCCCATGGTTCCAGTGCCAGGAGAGTAAGTCCCCAAAACTTCTGGCTGCAAAAACCAGCAGAGATTGAGTTGGGGGAAGAAACTCCTGGAGTTCCAAGCAGTCCCCTTTAAAGAATGCTCACACAGACTCATCTATGCGGGTTCAATGCCTCTGAGCTCCAGCTCTGAGGTGGCGGCTTGAAGGGAACTAGTGGCATACTGGGAGAGGCTGAAGTGTCTGGCAATCAGGGTGAGCAGAGGCCATTGTCCCTGTTGTGAGCCTGCCCCCCACAGAGCCCTGGAACTGGCAGGCTGGTGCCATATCTGAGTCTCTGTTAATCTGGCTAACACTGTTTGACTCACCATGGAGATCCACCCCACCCGACATATGGGCCCACGCAAGCTTCTTTTCCATGTGAATGGCTGATCTTGACTCATACTGCACAACTTCATAAATACTCTCAATCAACAGCTGACATCAGTGAGCCCCAGGCCCAGCACTAGCAACAGTGAGCCTAGATTCACAGCTTGGCTTTGCCTAGGAATCTCCAATCCCAGCACAAGTAGCAGCCATCTCAGATTGCTTTCTAGCTCAGGCAGGGTGGCCCCAGGCAAAACACAAGTGGGGGTTGATGTTGGTCTGCACCACCCAGAAAACTCCAAGACCAGCATACCCAGTAGATAGCTGCAGACCAAGTTGAAGCACCACCACCCTGCCCCTGCACAGCTGATCATCCATGGAGAGCAGGTGTTGGTGGTTAGTGGTCACAGCCAGTCCTTGTAGCTGACTGGCTTGAGTAAATCCCTCCTATTGATCTGCCAGAAGCAACCAAGGCTCAATTACAAGAGGAAGGTGTACTCAGTCCACAGGAAGGGCACACCTAGGGTACCTAGCTTGGGTGATAGGGGAGGCTGTGCCACTAGATCCCATAGGGCACCTACTACAGTAGGCCATGTTACCAAGACATGGAGTCAAAGTAGCTCTACCTAATACATAGAAACAAAAACAGGGAGGCTACCAAAATGAGGAGACAAAGAAACATGGCCCAAATGAAAGAAGAGATCAAAACTCCAAAAAAAAAGTGCTAAACAAAATGGAGATAAGCAATCTATCAGATACAGAATTCAAAACACTGGTTATAAGGATGCTCAAGGAACTTAGTGAGGACCTCAGCAGCATAAAAAAGATCCAGTCAGAAACAAAGGATACACTAATTAAAATGAAGAATTTACAGGGAAAGAACAGTGTAGTGCATGAACCCGAGAATCAGAACAGTGATATGGAACATAAGGAACCAAAAAACAACCAATCAGGACAACCAGGAGAAAAAAAGAATCCAAATAAGAATGGTGGTATAAGCAGCCAATGGGACAACTTCAAATAGTCCAACATTAGCATCATAAGAGTGCCAGAAGGAGAAGAGAAAGAGCAAGAAATTGGAAATCATTTTGAAAGAATAATGAAAGAAAACTTCCCTAATTTGCTGAAGTAAATAGACATACAAGCCCAGGAAAGTCCAAAGCAAGGTGGACACAATGAAGCCCACACCAAGATACATCATAATTAAAATACCAAAGGTTAAAGATAAAGAGAGAATCTTAAAAGCAGCAAGAGAAAAGCAGTTAGTTACCTACTGGAGAGTTCCCATAAGACTGTCAGGTGATTTCTCAAAAGAAACTTTGCAGGCTAGAAGAGGTTGGCAAGAAATATTCAAAGTCATGGAAAGCAGGGTCCTACAGCCAAGATTGTTCTACCCAGCAAAGCTATCATTTATAATCAAAGGGCAGATAAAGAGATGCCCAGATAAGAAAAAACTAAAGGAGTTCATCATCACCAAACCATTATTATATGAAATGTTAAAGGAACTTATTTAAGAAAAAGAATATCAAAACTATGAACAATAAAATGTCAATAAATACATATCTATCAACAATTGAATCTAAAAAAACAAATTAAGCAAACAAGAACAAAGACAGAGTCATGGATACAGAGAGAATTTTGAAGGTTGCAAGATGGGGGTGGGGGTGAGAAAATAGGTAAAGAGGTGAGGGGATTAAGAAGTACAAATAGGTAGTTACAGAACAGCCACGGGGATGTAAAGTACAGTATAGGGAAGGGAGTAACCAAAGAACTTATATACATGGACATGAACAATGGTGGGGGTATTGCCTGAGGGACTTGGAGTGCTGGGTGGAAGTGGGCAAAGACAGAAGAATCAGGACAACTGTAATAGCATGATTAATAAAATGTAATTTTGAAAACCTGTAAAATATTTTTTAAAATGATAAACTAAAAGGCCCTCGTGAAATCCCATGTGCACAGGAAGATAGCGGGAGTGTTCAGCTTTTCCCACAGTGCCGCTGTTGTCAGCTCCCCAGGGTCTCTAACCCTGTTTTGGCTGCCATCTTTAGACAGGGAAAAAGCACGTGCATCTGTTTGCACAGGGTTGGGCATCCAGCCCCTGCAGTTCTCGCAGGTGCTGTATGACCTCCCTCCCCACTACCTGCCGCTATGTCATGAGTCACGAGGGCTCTGCTAGACCACATTCTCACTAACAGTCACATTGTCTTGTGCCTTCTGCTCTACTGGCATACTTTGGGGGGGGGTCCCCTGTTTTCTAGGGACCTCTGCTGGGACCGACCTCATCACAACCATTTCCCCCACTTTTATTCCTGTGAGGTCCTTTCTGGAATTCTTCTTTGAGACACTTCTCTAACTCCTCCCCTCCTGCTCTGGTTGGTCAGGTTCTGTGGAATATGAATGTCCTGGAACAACCCTTGATCCTGCCATTCTGTGTCGGCCAGGTCCTGTTAAGACCCCATCGCGCTCCCTGTAGTCATATTCCTTAGACATGGTCTCATTTTCTCAGTCCTTTTCAAGGGGATGGCTTAACCTGATGGGTAAATGTGAGGTAAAGAATACGTGTAGATTTTAACAGCAGCTGTCAAAGGACAGTGTATCTGCTGTTACTCTCTGATCTACAGGAGAGTCTCTCAGGGCACAGTGGGCAGAGGCAAGGAGGCTCCCTTGCCTCTCTCTTGAGGCCTCTCACGTGAGGCTCCCTTGGTCAGCCTGGCTGCAAGCCTGCCCATAGCCTTGTTCCAGAGTGGTGAAATTTAAACCATGCTCTTGGCTTATGTGTGGCTTTTGTGTTCATTCAGGCTTCTGATGTCTCTCATGACATTGCATTATCCTGGGCCCCACAGGACATCAGCAGTGCTGGGGCTCTTCTGGTTAACATTGCTTGTGATAAGCCCCTTAAATCACAGAATGTGACAAGCTCCCATTAAGAGAATAAGCTTTTGCAATATCTACCCAATTCCCAAAGCTGCTTAGACTACATATTGATTTAGCCTTAGGAAAAATAAAAGTAGAACAAAAAGTTGTCTATTAAACATTAAAATTAAGAAATTAAAAGATAGCATGTTCATCTCCCTTTCCATCGCTCCATGAAAAAAGGGGCAAGATTTCTAGAGAAGTAGCACTTACTTGGATGTGAGGAGCTCCATCTAATGAAAATCCCAGGCTCAGGGCAGAACTGGAGGGAGCATCTTGAGTGGCTCAGACCCAGGTCTTCGAGGCAGGGGACGGACACCGTGGTGCTTGGTTTGCCATTCAGTATCTGGAAAAAGCATTGGTTACATATTTGTAACCCTCAGCTAATGAGTCCCAGTCAGCAGAGGCTAAGCTGAACACCACACAGGCAGCAGACCATCAGCTCGTTTCTCCTGGAAGCAGAGAAGATGTCGGCAGAATCAGTCCTCATCTTTTCATGTAATCTGGCAGCTAATTTCCCCCTTAATTAGTTGCAACACCAGTAACACAAAGCAAAGGATTTTATTGTTTTCTTAAACCAAATGGTGCCAGAATCCTAGAATTTATTTTCTAAGTGATATATATATATATATATATATATATATATATATATACACACAAGCTCAAAGGTCAGAATGCTCAGAGATTTTCTAGTTGAGACTGTCTCTCAGGGCTTCTTTGAAAGGAAATGTGATGACAGAAGGCTATGTTCCATCTCCCCCAGGCCCTGGCCTCATGTTATTGTAACTAACAATTATTTGGTATTTTGAAGTTTTCAGAGGGCTAGGATGTGTAGAATCTTAAGTGGAGGTCCTTACTCAGATTAGAGGAAAGAAAAAGAGACTCATAGGGTAAAATTTCAGAATATTACTGCTTGGAAGGGATTTGAGATCCTTTTAGTCTAGCAATTCCTAAATTGTGTCCAGTAGAATACTAGTTCTGAGAAATAATATTTGAAAATAGGGTTCCAAGATAAAATAAGTTTGGGAAACATGGAACTTTCTTTCTTTTCCTGGAGATTCATAGGGTATATTAACATATTGTAGTCCCTGAGGAGTCCTAAGATGAAAAGAGCATTAACTCTGCTTTAGTGCAGAATTTCCCACTTTTATTTGATTATGCGCTATCTCAATATCTCTTGCCTTTTTTTTTTTTTAATTTATGAAAACCAAAGCCTTAAAGCTACACAGCTATTGGTAGCAAACCCCCATCGTATGGTTCACGGGCTCCAAGATTATTATATAACTTGCAAAGGTTTGTGACTTCACTGTCTTCATGACTCACAACTGAGGACTTGCTGTGAGTGCGTGTGACTGGGCCAGGCCTGTGGTCTATGCTCTCTGACCTTATGGTTGGCTAAGTCACTCTCTTGAGTCTAATGATGCTTGGTGATTCCCCAGACTGACGTGGAAGCCACAGCAGCCTATGTATTGTGCTCATTAAAAGAACTATTGAAGGTTGCAGGGTGTTTAAGCCCCTACACCTCAGAGGGGGTTGGTCCTGCTGCCCACAGGTGAATGCAGGGAAAGAGCACCTGGATGCAGTCAGCGAAGCAAGTCAGCGAAGAGGTGATACGAGCCTTCAGAAAAGCTCTGTGCTTTTTTTCATTTTACTTTTTAATCCTTTCACTTCCCCAGTGACTTTCAATAAAGACTCTGCTCTGGCAGCTTTTATCCATGCTAAAGTGTAAATGATTGCTAACTACAATTTAAGTGTTATTCTGCAGGGATTTGCATTTTAATCTAAACCCTGTGCTAAAGAAATAAAACCCTGAGAGTGTATCTTGAGGCAAGTGAGTGGGTGAGAAAGAGTGTATTAAAGGGCATATGGAATCAGAAAGACTTATCACAGAAATAAATTTCTATTCTACGTTTGAATAAGGACAGCTTGTACTCTAAAAACACACATTTCTAGACCTGCCCAATATAATAAACATGTCTTGACATTTTCAGGTTTCTGACAAAGCACTTCTTTCCACAAGGATGAGTTAGCTCTGGTGGGTCTATAGGGAGCAGTGTGCTTGATTCATGACACATGATCCCACATCTCCTACTACTCAGGGAGGTGGCGGTGCTCACTTGCTCGGTGCTGCTCAGTCCTGCGCACTCACTCGTTCCCTAGTAGTGAGTAAGATGTCACGTACCAAGACTGGGGTGAAGACCTAGGGACATGGAGAAGCCTAAGTCATGACTTTACCCTTAAGGAGAATTACCTTCAAAAGGGGACAGTAATGTATTCATGGAAACAGATAATGATAACTTGACAATTTCTGTAGTAGAGATACATACAAGAAGTTGTGGAGAGGATCTTCATGCCAGGGTGTTTTGAGGTTCTTTGATAAAGTCAATTCTGTCTGATGGCACTTCTATAGAACTCCAATGTTGTGCTATTCTTCAGGTCCTCAGTGTTGGTCAAAGTCATGGGTGGAGCTTAAAATGTCTCTCAGCTACCTGCACGATGTGGAGTGTGAGGTGAAAAAGCACTCCCCCCCTGCACTGTAAATGGCACAAACTTTTAAAGTGTTGTGAATATTTATGTTGGTTTGAAGTCTTTTGTTATTGGAGAGGTGTAATGCACTAACTTAGGGAAAACTATGGCTTCAAAACTTATGAAGGCTTACTTAGATAACCAGCAACTTCTGAATAACATGCGGTGGGAAAGTCCTTTACTTTTTTTTTAAATCAAAAAGTTAGCATTTTGTGAGGTCATTAGGCCCTGGCATTTTCATTTAAGCTAATTTGTGCAACTAAGGTACCGACATTTAGTTGAGTACGTATCATGAAAAATTGACATGGGGAGTCGTCTGGACTTTCTTCCTCAGGGCTCTGTGGGGTATGTCAGCCATGCAAAACTCTGGGTGGGGGATGCAGGTGGTGACCAGTGCCCCAAGAGTTATGCAATGTGGGGACAGTGTTCTGTCTATGAGCGTCTTCCTTCACTCTGTGTCCCACTTTCTATACATCTGCCGCCTTGTGAACAGAGCGTAAGGTTAAACAATAGCATTTCAGAGCCAGAAATGACATGGACTCTCTCTGAGAAGCAGTTGTGAAACAGTTTAGTGCTCCAATTTTGAAGCACATGTATTTGGTTTTGAATTATCATTCTGTCCTTCACTAGCCATGTGACCAATAAAATGAAGAAAATAACATGCAACACAGAGTGATATCATGCAGGCAATTCCCTCAGCACCTGGCTAGGGATAAATGGACAAATAAATGCAAATTATTATTGGAACCTTATGTGTTTGGGACTCAGCAATGTGAAATGACTTATCCAAAGTCCAGAAGTCCATGGCTAGTTGGTAAGAGTCAAAATTAATTTCGTGGTGACTTTACTAGAGCCCCAGGTTTGCACAATAGAAGTTTATATTTTAAACCGCCTTTAACATCCGTGTTAAAGAGTAAGACTTCATTTGGGGTTGTGTCCTTCTCCTCATCCTACTTTTCACTCTTACACTATGCATACTTTATGCATACATTTGGATAGGTTTGGCATGGGACTCGAACAGTCTTAATGTTTGGTTTTTCAAAGTCTGCTGTTCATAGACCTAAACCCTCAGTGGATTGTGTCATTACTCGACTCAGACCTCCCGGAGTCCCTGCTATGGTAAATGCCCATGATCCTCCCTCGGTGGCTGTCTTCCATCTTTCCTCACTTGCTACTCTCTTCCGAAGCCTCGTGTGCAGATAGCTGGCAATGCCCACGATTTACCCTCCCTGACCCCTCCATTCCCCTAAACCCTTGGCCAGTGAATACTTGTGCAGGAAAGTGAAAGCCCAGCCCCTGTGCCTCTGGTTGGGACAAACTTTGAAGTGCAATTTAGATTCCAGCATTCTGTTTAGGGACTAGGCTGAAGCCTGATTTGCCTGAAATCCCACCTTTGCTTGGGATTTCTCCCTTTCTTCTCCACCTGCGAGTGAATCATGTCTCAGGATCTGCTTCTGGTACCCTAGGCCTAAGATACCCATGCGTGCTTTTGCTGACCTATTAATAAACAAACAAACAAACAAACAAACAAAAACCACCTTATTTAAGAGCAAGCCGTGTTCTGCTTTAGAATACATTTTCCCATTCTAGAAACTGTTCAGGGTGGAACAACTCTGTTTCCCTGTGATCTCATACGTAAAACTCCTTGTATGCTGCAGGAGCTATGGAAGTGCTAGAATTACCCCAACTGGAGTCAAGTCAGAGAAGAGAACTCTTACCTGTGAAGTACACAGCACAGTTTTCTTTTCTTGGCTTTCAACCACATGGGAAGTTTCTATTTTGAACCCTTTAGTTCCCCTGATTGCACTGAGCCAGCATTCTCAGAGGAAGGCATGTAGGACTGGGATATTTAGGGCACATGAGGTTAGATACAGAGTGTGCCCCATGAAGGTTTCAGGTTATACTTTATCATATTATTTAATTTGCCTTTATTCTTAGTTTATGATAGGTTTTAATATATGAAAGTATGTAACAATACATACCTCATTATAATTGTTAATTGTTTTTCTTATCTATCTCCCCTCATGTTCAGGAGAGAGGAGTTAGCCCTTAATTTAAAAACAACAAATGGACAAGTAAACACAAGCTTACTACAAACAAGAATGTTCCTCTCTTACATATATCAATACAAAGCTATCTTCAGTTATTCTTCCTAATGCTCTAATTTAATGATTGCGATGCCAATACTTTTCCTTCAAAAAATCCAAAAGACGTGAAGTTCGTGTTTCCCATAGACTCTCTGTCATCTCTGCAGCACCACAACACCTTTCTCATTGCATCTGTGGTGGTTTCACCTGGACTGAGACTGTCTCCCAAGGGGTAGGCTGGAATTCTCTGCCTTCGGCCATTGCTGGCCAGCATTAGTCCTCTATTCCCACAACCCACCACGTTTTCTGGAATAAAGAACGTGCCCTTCAGTAGCCTTTGCAGGCACAGATGCTGAAACCCCAATCCGGTCATTTTGCTTCTTCTGCAGGATATTGATTCTAACTTGCAACCAGTGATAGAGCTCAAGGGAGGGTCTTCCACCCCAACACACAATCTTACAATTCCCTGGCCATAACCAAGACATCCAGATTGTAGAGATTCTGGCAAGTTAATATTGTGGTAACCAGTTCTCTCCCCACATGGTCCACTTCAGGATTTGCTTCTGGTTTAGCGTTGGTTGAGAGACATTTGCAGACATTTGCAGACATTTGCAACAAAGTGAAGGAATAAATGCTGTTGCGCTGGAGGTCCTGGGCATAGCCCTAGAATTGTGGGCCCATGTGGACTTGGGCTAAAGGCACTGGACTGCAGGCGGCAATTAGTACACGAGAGACTCTCAGCCCAGTGCAATAGGGTTTCCTTTGATTCTTTCCCCGTGTCCATCCACTTGTAAACTCTGCACTCTTATTTGAACTATTGTTATACTTGTTTTCAAAAGTAAGCCAGAATGAGAAGTTACTGAGTAATCTATGTGATATCAACAAAAAAATAAAATCACTATTGAAGTGTATAGTTGTTATTTTAGAAAAAATATGAAGAATGAAATGAGTCTATTTCTGACAACCGTAGTTTATCTTTTCTCTCATTTTGATCTTATAATTCTGACTTTAAATCCCAGATCAGTGTTCCCTCACCACATGTGCAGTCTCTAATTGTGCTCGAATAGCTCAGAACAGGTTTTTTTTTGTTGCTGTTTGTTTGTTTTTTGTTTTTAGTATAGAGGAGAATTCCCTTGTTCCATCGAAAAGACTAGAGGCCCTCAGTGTGCGTCTTGCTGAGCTCGAATTCCTTAAAAGTCAGCTGTGGTTTGCTGTGACTTATCTGAGGTTTTTCACTGCATCCGACTCCCCCCTTCTTTTGTCCATATCCTCAGAAGTGAGTGTTTTAGGAGAGTGCACATGCCATCAACGCTGCTTGGATGGGTTGTCTCACAGTCCCTGGGCATTGTGAAATCCTCAGAGAAGGCTGGTTTTGAATTATATGCGTAAGTTTCATTGAACTGGGTTCTGATTTCCTGAGGACGAGTCTCATCTGTATTGTGTTTACCATGAGCGACGCAGTGGGCACCATTCGGACGCACCCGCGGACTATAGGCTGTGCGATATTGGCTTTTAGGCAAGTCAGGGTTGAAATGCCACATTTCCCCATCGAAGTGTGCCTGGCTCCGAGCTGTTGGCACAGAACTTCCTTAATGAATGAGAGAGCGAGAGAGGTGGTGGCCAGAGAACTGCAGTCTCTTGTGGCCAAAATGTAGTCATTTCATCCTTGTTTACAGTTTTTCATCCGAGTTTACAAAAATTGATGCCATGCTTCATCTAGTGCGCCAAAGCCACATACGCACACCTCGGCTAGCGCTCATGCTCAGCCCAGTGGCTGCTGCTTGAAAGACAGGACAGCGGTGCACTGGTGGGAGGTAGAATTGTGTCAAGAAGTTTAGATTATAGAAGGTGATTTTACTTCAGGTGGCGAACATACAACACAAGGTACAGATGATGTATATAAAATTGCATACTTGAAACTTATGTCGTTTTAACCAATGTCACCCTGATAAATTTCATAATATTTTTAAAAAGAAGTTTCTAGGCATGGCCATGTGGCTCGCACGGCTGGTGGAACAAGCACAAGGGACCCGCCACCCTCAGTGGAGCTGGGGCCATACCGGCATCCGCCCAGCCTGTGGGCCACAGGGGTCGTGGACTTGGCGCCCTGCTCTCTGCAGCCATCCCTGCACCTCGTGCTGTTGGACGAGCCCATTGGCTGCTGTGTCTGCCATGTGCCTGGGGCATTGGTTTGGCAGTAGAACACGGCTGTTTTCCAGATCGGTACTTGTTATCCCTCTTTGGCACTGGAGCTCTTCCGATGCGTGGAGTAGGCTATTCTATTAGTGACGTGTGGAACTGAGACTACGATAAAAAGGTTGGAAGAACAGCAAATAGCCCAATAGTTGCTAGAGACATTTCAAGTTTTCAGTCCGTTCTTGTCGGGGCGCAGCTGCCCCTGGCACTGGCTGTCCTTTTGTGTCTGACTTACTACAATACCCCTCTGGCAGCAGCATTCCTACTTCTTGTCATCACCTACCTGCTAATGAAAAGAATCATGTACTGGCCTCAGTTGGCCTTGGGGTTCACTTTTAATTAGGGAGCATTACTTGAATGACCTACTGTCAAGGTCTCCTGTGATCCATCCGTTTGCCCGCCTCTTTGTTCTTCTGGAATTATGTGAACCCTGATACATGATACTGTCTATGCCCATCAGGGCAAGGGGGATGACGCTCTGATTGGCGTTCAGCACACAGCACTACGGTTTTGTGAAAACACGAAGTGGTGGCTCAGTGGCTTCAGCAGAGCGATGCTGGGGGCGCAGAGCCTGGTGGGAGAGAACAGTGGTCAGGCCACATCCTAATGCACTGCCCTGGCTGCTGCTGGAGCCCATCTGATGCACCAGACTTACGCTCTAGACATTGGCAGACCTGAAGGTTGTTGGTGTAAATTTGCCTGCAATCGAACATTAGGGCTAATAGGTTTTTCTAGGGACTGTCCTTGGGGAATTGTGGAAGGAAAAGAAGACAGATGAAACAAAGAAAAATATAAATAGTAGAATCCAAAATTAGCAATTGAAATTTACCTGGGAATTTTGAAGTCAGACTTTTACGACACGCTCTCAGGTGTCGTTGCTACAGAATTAGATTTGAATAAGAGTTTTACAGTATGTTAAAGAATTAGGAATCAGAAGATAACGACATAGAGCACATTTGCCTGGGTTTTAGTTCAAGTATTTAGCAGGAAAATTCTTCCTCTGTCACAGGAACCTGGGACTCTTCAAGATTTGAGATAACCTTCAGATTTTAGGTTGATGTGTTCTTCTGCTCATTATAATTCTTATCTATAGTTATGGAGATTATATGAATTTTGCCTTGACCAATGTGGCTCACTTGCTTGGGTGTCATCCCTCAAAGTGAAAGGACCCAGTCTAGTTCCCGTCAGGGCACACGCCTAGGCTGTGGGTTCGACCCCAGTTGGGGCACATGCGAGAGGCAGCCAATCGATGTTTCTGTCTCACATTAATGTTTCCCTCCCTCTGTTTCTCCCTCCCTTCTCCCCTCTCTAAAAATAAGTAAATAAAGTCTAAAAAAAAAAAAGAAGGAAATTGTATGAGTTTTGGCACTTTAGAAGAAAACTTATGTGTATATCATCTAAATGAATGCCTGCAGGAAAAATGGACGATCCTTCTAAGGAAAAATAAAAGCTGCCATGGGAAAAAATGAAAAGAAGAAACTTCTCCTACATGTAGGTCTAGATTTGGGATATTCTGCTGCATGGCGGGGGGGGGGGGCTTGAGTTACGTTTATTAAATATTTTGTGCCAGGCAGTGTGCCATGTACTAGGAATACGAGGATGACTGAGTACCTCTGTCTGCCAAGCGCCATTAATTGTGAAGGGAGGGGAGACAGAGACAAAACATTTCAGTGCAATTTGATCAGTGCTATGCACAGGGTGTGGCAGACACTGTGAGTTGCCGCCCCTGTGACCATTTCTTTGTAGTTGATAGAACCCTGATTTCGTTCAGGCTGGCAGGGTGTCCAGCTAAATCCCCATCTCCCTCAGCTCCCTTCATGCCAGGTGTGGCTGTATGACAGAGGTCTGATGAGTGGGACACACGCAGAGGTCTGATCGGGATTCCATGGGGCTGCTATCCTGATAAATGGGGATTGTCACAAGCAACACTGCCCTTCGCCCTTGTGCTTACTTTGCACAAAATGCCCAGTGAAGTAGCAGCCATTTTAAAAAGTAAAATTGTATATATTTAAGGTGTACAATGTGAGGTTTAGATATCCATACACGTAGAGAAATGATTACTATGGCCAAACTAATTAACACCTGTCTCCTTGCACTGTTAACCATAATTTTTTTTGTGTCAGAGCTCCTGAAATCGCTCCTAGCAAATTTCCAATATATAACACAGTATTATTAACTTTAGTCATCATGCTGTACATTAGATCTCTAGATTTGTTCATCTCACATAACTGCAACTTACATGACTGCTATCGTGCCCCTTCCCTGACCCTGGTAACCACTGTCCTACTCTCTTCTTCTAGGTAGATTCCACATATAAGTGAGATCATGCAGTATTTTTGTTTCTGTGTCTGGTTTAGTTCACTGAGCTTAATGCCCTCCAAGTTTATTCGACATTGTTGCAAATGGCAGGATTTCTTTTCTTTTTAAGAATATTCTTTCTTTCTCTCTCTATACATAACACAATTATTTTTTTATCCATTCGCCTGCTGATGTGACGCTGCACGAGGGAAAAATAGGAGAATTTCAAAGATTCTAGCCTTGACGTCACTGAGCTTCTGAATCAATGCCCATTGCCATCTAAATCCAAAATCTCATTATGTGAGAAAAATACATCTGTATTTGTTTTGAGCTGCTGTGAAGCAGGCTTTCTGCTACTTGCAACCAAAAACATTCCTAAACAAGACAGCTCCTACGGGCATGAAGAAAAGATATATTTATTGCAGCACACTAAATAGCTGACCAGGAAACTCTGTGCCTTCTATTGTGTGGGAAGAGCACTTGGCAAATTCCTCTTAATTTTTTTTTTTGAGAGATAATACCTTTTTTACTGTTATTTTTCATTATTGTTCCATTACAGTTGTCTTGCATTTCCCCTATTGCCCTCCCCTGCCCGGCTCCCGCGGTCAATCCCCACCCCGTTGTCCATGCCCACGGGTCCTCTACGCATGCTCCTTGACTTGCCCCTTCCCTTACTTTCTCCTGTTATCCTCCCCTCCCCCCAGTCATTGTCAGTTTGTTCTTTATTTCCACTCATTTGTTTGTCTTGTTGATTAGGTTCCACTTGTAGCTGAGGTCATGAAGTACTTCTCTTTCACTGCCTGGCTTATTTCACTTAGCATAATACTCTCCATTTCCATCCATGCTGTCACAAAAGGTAGGAATTCCTTCTTTCTTTCTGCTGCATAGCATTCCATTATGTAAATGTACCACAGTCTTTTGATCCCCTCCTTTACTGATGGGCACTTAGGCTGCTTCCAGCACTTGGCGATTGTAAATAATGCTGCTGCGAACACTGGGGTGCATAGATTCTTTTGAACTGGTGATTCAGGGTTTTTAGGGTATAATCCCAGCAGTGGAATCACTGGATCAAAAGGCCGTTCCATTTTTAGTTTTTTGAGGAAATTCTATACTGTTTTCCACAGCGGCTGCACCAACAGCGCCCTAGGCCTCTTAATTTTCAATGAGGACATTCTCATCAATCACCTATAGTCCAGAACACCACTCAGGCTGCAATTAAGAGGGACAGAAAACTTGGATGGACCTGCCTCCTGGTAGATTTCAGTCTAATTTGAGACATGTTCCCGTAGAATCTTCCATGACCTAAAGACAGTCTGCAAGCAAGGGCCAACCACACTAGTCACGCTGTCACATGAGGGACTCCATGTGTTGAGGGATCTAGGTTGGGAGCTCACAGTTTCCTCTGACTTAGATCACACCAGAGCCATCCACAGTCCACATTCAGGCTGAACTCTTGCCACGTTTTCCAGAAGCGGGGCCTTAGAAACCCTGACTGTGGCCAGATTCACAGATGTGCAGCTGCCAAGACTAACAGACTAGTAGACAGTCTTTTTGCTGCCCTCGCAGCTCCCAAAGAGATACCTGCTTTTTCCAGTAATTCACTTCTGTCTCTCTGTCTTGCCCTTTTCTTTCTCAGGCGCAAGTTGAGAGTCTCCCAGATGTCTTTGGGGAAAACAACTGCTTGTTCTCAAACGAGCTCTTGGGAGACACATTCCTGCTCCCTCCCTTCCTCCCTCAGAGTTCTTGGCCGGCCTTGGCCCTGCCTCCGGGAGATCATGACGCTGCTGCCTCCCTCTGCAAGTCCCCATACCTTTCAGCAGTCCTGCTGGCAGCCAGGGCTGCTGGCGTTTACATTTTTCTTCTAAGCAGCTTGGCAAATTGGAGCCTTTGCTTTTCTGTTTTAAAGCCTGGCTTTTAATTCTGGGCTGAAGGGAGCATTCAGCATTGTGCCCGTGAGCACACAGACCTCAGGGAGTTCTCCCGTGCTTACCTGTTACCTCCAAGGTGTGGCTCAGGGTGGAAAACAAGCCACCCAAGCGAGCTGGTTGGAACTGGAGCCCCATTTATGGGGAGGCGAGGCAGGACAAGTTGGGTGCCCGCAAGGCATGAGCTGGCTTTGGGGGCTGGAAGAGAAGCCTTGGGGTACCCATGGAAATGCTCTGTCTATGATGTGACATGAGGACAAGCACAGTTTGTGTTCCCAGGTTTAGTTTCAGTGGATTGGAGACAGGTGAGGACACCAGGGGTTTTACAGCAATCACTTAGACAAAGGTAATCTACATGCTGTCAAAGATGAAAATAACCGTTGGGATAAAAGGCAAGTCATGTCTGACAATTCATAAGAGACCAGGCATCTGTTACAACATGGTCTTGTCTTTGGGCTTTCATTTCCATGGAAATAAATGGAAACTGCCCCTGACTGAGTAAGACTTATTTCTGTTTCAGCCCAAACTTTGCTCTTTGTATCCTTCTGAGTTTTAGTTCTTCAATGGTACTTTGGGGATAAACATATATGTTCTTCTAAGGGTTGTTTTGAAGCTCATATGAACTGATGTCTTTGAGAGAACTTTATAAGCTGACCAGTTCATCCCCTCCCTTCTCTCCTTCCTCCCTTCCTTCCCTCTCTCTTTCCCTCCCTTCTATTCTTCCTTCCTTCTTCCCTTGCCTTTTTCACTAAAATCTCTACTCAGGAACCAAATAAGAAAAGTCTGTCATAAAACAAAAGGCAGAAAGACAAAGCTCAGAGAGACATTAGTCCATATTTCTTTCTAAGCATGACTAGTTATTGGGGCAGAAAGGAGGCAGAGCTGCTTGAAACTGTTAGCCTTTACAGACTTTTGGGGAACCAACTCTCTGCTTTCAGAACCACAGGGTAGACACACTCTGTGCATTTCCCTCCTCTCTCTCTTTCCCTTGGTGGTGGGGGCTTGAATCCAGAGGCAAGAATAAGTGGACATCACCGAATGGGCAGGTACATCCTTTTGGAAAACTGAGGCTACATATAACTAGAACTTGAATTTAGGGCTTCACAGAGAGTAGCGCCTGGTTCTAATATTCACCAATATCCACTTTCAGATCCACAGGGACTGCGATCCCATGTCATTTAAAGTCAGATATTGCCTAGAGGGGACTAGAAATAACCAATGAAACAGGAGCAGTAGTGCCAGGTATTACTTCTAATCCCAATGACTGGTGTGGGACTCTCCTGCCCTCTCTCCTACTGCCGTGCCAACCAAGGGCCATGTGTTTTTAGGTCATGCAGTTGAGGGGAGCAGAGACTGCCAGGCTGGACTGCAGAGTTACCACAGCAGGGACAGTTGCCCAGGAGAGTGTCCTGCCCCGCAGAGCATTTTGTTGAACAAGTCGACCTTTGTGGTATTGGGTGGGGTAGCACAGCAGCTTAACAGCCTGTGCCGAACAGTACAGAGAGTGTGGAGAGCAAACTTAGGCTCTTCTTTCGGTGGCTTTCCTTATATTCTGCCCGCTTCTAAGCAGCCAAACCACTGCACGGTGCCTCACTTCTCTTAGGTTTTTCCTTTCTCCCAGTCCCAAAGTAGCAGCTGTGTGGAGGGTTGCAGCTGTTGGAAATGAAGCGGGGAAATGGCTACTCCTCTTCCCTTCGGAATTAGTCTTGTCACATAAATGGTTTACATACTGGTAGTCTCCACAGATGCCAAGCATGTGTTCTCAGGTGCTTCCTCCATCCCACAGGCAGCCCCATCCCAACACATAAACAGGAGCCACGGACCCCCCGCAGAGCCAGAAGGCACTATTACACTTCAGGAGGCCCGGGGACCTCTTTGGAAACGAGCAGACCTGATGTGTGCCACCCACATGCCCAGCTGTTGCAGAACTGAGGCAGCCACGAGGAAAGAGAATCTGCACAGCTATTTCCTGGCAAGGGCTGATGAATGTGGTTTGGTCTTTTTCCTTTCTCCCAGAGTATGGAAATAGTATATCTCAAGTGACTTAGAAAGGGATAGTGTGCCTGAAAGGTAGTTCGTTATTCCTGTGGGTTTGCTTACCATGTCTTCATTCTGCATTTTCCTCAAGTAGATTCTATCCCTGAGGTTTTTAGGATTTATGTCACAATTTCGATATGGACATTTTGGGGGCTTATTTAATTGAGTGTAATCATAGTTTAATGTAATTTTCCATAGTATTTATTTAAAAACTGATGGCCATACCTAAATAGATGTAAAACGTAATAATTAAAATTTATAAACTGATTACAAGATATTAGCATTAAAAAATATTTTCAAATCTAACAATGGAGATTTCAAGTGTGTGATGACCCAGTATGGATTGGTGATGAGCAAGCCCACCGTGGCGGGGTTTGGACGGCCCCTCGCTTATGTGAACTTGGGAGACACAAATGCACTTCTCTGTGTCCAGTTCTTGTTCACTCAAATTTAATATTTGGGAATTTAATCCTGACTCATTAGGGTAAATTTCTGATGAAAATCATAATACGGATATTAAGCTGAAACACAGATTTGGGCTAAATTCTACCCTTAGCTGTGCTCCGACGTCCTTCCCAGCTTTGATAAGATGACTTGCCAGCACATGTGTGGACAGGATTTGGCCTGAGGTGGCTGGATCTGAATGGTAGTCATGTACAGAACTGGAAATTGCTTCGTCCATTAATGAATTCTCACATTATTCACGGCAGGCATCTTTTTTGCCTGGGGCTGCTAGTCGAGACTAATAAAGCCCCACGGGACTCTGAAATCTGCGAAATGAAGTACCCAGCTCCTTAGCCTGGATAAGAATCAAGGTGCAATAATTGAGTATGTCTCAGCCTCTGTCTATCTTACAGAGTTTGCCAAGGTTAGTCCTCGTCTGAAGCCTCTAAAGGGAGAATTGTCTAGCTTGACTCACAGGAAGAATTGGCTTTGAAACTGTGACCTTTGGAAGCAGTTAAGACTAGGGGAGGACAGGAATATGAGAAGCTTCTCATTAATGCAGACATTCCTATCCCTCCTCTCAGATCCCCTTAGACAGATGGCTGTCCGTAAAACCGTTTCTTCCACAGTGTGATAGACTGAAATGCTTATTGAAAAGATTATTAGAAATAAGCTACCAATGAGCCTTTGAGTGTTTAAATAATAGGCTTAAGGAAAACTCTTTTATAAAAATTATCTTTATTTTTAATTTTTATTTTTCAATTACAGTTTACATTCAATATTATTTTGTATTAGTTTCAAGTGTAGAGCATCGTGGTTAGATAATCATATACCTTACAAAATGGTTCCCCCCAATATTTCAGATACCCACCTGGCACTGTACATAATTATTACAATATTATTGACTATGTTCCCCATTCTGTACTTTATATCTCTGTGACTATTTTGTGACTATCAATTTGTACTTCCTAATCCCTTCACCTTTTTCACTCTGCTCCCTTCCAACTGCCCCCCAACCCCGCCCCCGCCGACAACTCTGGTAACCATCAGTCTGATCTGTATCTATGAATCCGTTTTATTTTTTGTTCATTCACTTATTTTGCTCTTTAGATTTCACATATAAATGAAATTACATACTATTTGTCTTTCTCTGACTTACTTCACTTACTGCAATGCCCTCTAGATCCATTTATGTTGTCAAAAATATGGAATGCTTCACAAATTTGCATGTCATCTTTGCATAAGGGCCATGCTAATCTTCTCTATATCATTCTAATTTTTGTATATGTGCTGCTGAAGCTAGCACATTAAGGAGAAAATCTTAATTAAGATCAGCCCATACTAAAATTTCACAGATTCAAATAGGCTTCATTGACTTACTCCATTGGGTGTTACTACTGAGTTGGAATAATATTCTAATGAATGAACTAAACTAATGAGGAAAATGGGGACAGATTCCTAGAAGGAGAGCAGGATGACATCTAAGGAGGGGAAGGTTAGGGGGTGGAGGGGTTGGGCAAAAAGGAAAAAGGACTCATGGACATGGACAGCAGTGTGGCAGTTGCCTGGGGGAGGAAGGTGTAAGGGAACTAAATGGTAATGAAAAAAATACAATAAACATTAAACGTAAAAAAAAAGTAAGTATATTAGAATAGGTTAAGCTATGCTTGGTAACAAACAACTCCAAAATTTTGCAGTTTTAAAACATTCACTCAGATTACATGTTCATTATAGGTTGGTTTCTGTGGGTTAGGGCTAGTGAGATCTGTTCATTGTCTTATGCCAGGAAACAGGATAGGAGAGGCTTTATGTCCACAGGGCCAGATTGTCAAGACAAGAAAAAAGGAGGGGGTGAAAACAAGGCAGATCATACACTGATTTTTATAGCTGTCTTTTGGAAGTGACACACATCACATCTGTTCACATTTCATTGGCCCAAATATTTAGATGGCCACACCTAATTTCAAGGGCAAGGAAGTATATCCCTAAACATTTCTCAGAAGGAGAATTAAAAATATTTGGTGAACAACACTAATGACCACCACACGGGATTTTTTTATTAATGCCAATCAACCTAAACCCAGTAAATGCTGAAGTGTACTTTAATAAGGAGTTCATCCATTAAGCGCTTATGTCTCATAGAAGCACCTAGACTTTGGCCTGTACTCCTTTCCTCCTTTATAGGCATGAAAAGAAGCTTAGATGTAGCATCAACATTTAAAGGAGCAGATAGTTAGCCAGGATTCAGAATATCTCTCTTTCGAGGGCATAATAAGAAGGGGCCAGGGAATAAGCAAGTCAAGAAGACGGCTCTGGTATAATTTATTTTTTAAAGTTTTAATTCTTTTTATCATATTTTTTTTCTCATTACCATTTAGTCTCCTTATACCCCCTCTCCCACAATCCCCCCACCCTGTTGTCCATGTCCATGAGTCCTTTTCCAAAAAGGACAGGATTTGAAGTTAGAAGACCAGTTTTAAGCTCTAACTGGCTCTGCTGGCTAAGTAATTGTGTGCCCATTGCTTACCCTCTAGGAGCCTTAGTTTCTCCACCTGGAAGGTATTGTAAATAATCGAATCGATATTGCATGTAAATACTTTGTGATTCATAAGCACTATGTAACCATCATAGAATTGAAAAATACACTGTTTGGAGCTTTGGGCATATCTGAACTGTGTCCAGGTTTTCATGAATCCCTAATTCTGTCTCAGAAAGTAGAATTAGCATTTGGTATATCACCAACCCATATCAATCTTATATGTCAGCAACTCTAATTTTAAATCTATAAAATCTAACAGTAAAAGGATAATAGAGAATCATTTTACACCATGATACCCAAAGCCCATATCAGTTGCCTGCACCAAACAGAGAAACCAGCTGAATAGTAAGTAAAGTAATAGAACCAAAACCAAATTCTGAATGACAAATGAACAGAACGGAAAATGGAGTGTCGTTAGAGGAAGGCAAAGTAAAATAGAGAGAGAACAAAATGTAGGTTGCTATATCTTTACATCTGATGTTATCACATTATAAACCTATACATAATGTGCAAGCTCCCTTCTTTATTATATCAATAAAGTTTGAATATTTAGTGAAAATGAATATGAGGCTCTTTGCTCATATCGTGGACTTAATAATTGCAAATTTAGGTTCTGGGTTTTGGGGGGTCGTAATTAAAGCTTAACATCTTTCTTTTCTTCTTTCCCTCTCTGTTTCTATTACATTTATTAATTACAGCCTATAAGTTTCAGATAGAATACTGATGTTAGGGATATCAGTGTATTTAGAATATTTTCACTGTGGTAGAAAGATGCAAAAGAAAGAGACAGTAATGAGATGAGGCTGTAATAAGTATGGGGATAAAACACTACAGAGCAGGAAAAAGAAATGATCTAACTATGTTTAGGGAGGTCAGGGCAGGAGTCACAGAGAAGGTGACATTTGAATTGGGTTCACTGCCTAAGAAGAGAGGTGGGGAAAGAAATTCTAGGTAGAAGAAACAACATTATGCATCTTGAATATCAATAAATGCAAGATTTTTGTGGACAGGTGAGACTACAAAGATAGGCAAGGACGATCCTGACTGTGATGATCTTCGGGGGCCTTGGCTGAGGATTTTGTGGTGCATCCCAGGTGGACTTTAAATAGGCTGCAAAAATAAAGGCTAACATTTTTTTTTAACGGAATGACCACTTTATTACATTACAAATGCAAAAATACTGCTTATTCTCAAGTTTATGAATTTGTGAGTTACTATATTAATCTTTGTATTGGTATCTAAAATTAACTCCCTACTTTGGCTCATCTAGGTGATAATGTAGCAAATCTCCTGTCCTGATCTTCAAGTCATTTCATAAAAGTACCAGTCTCTATTAGGGAGCCTAAGTTCACATGTCCACATACCCAGTATTTTAACTCCAAAGCATTTTAGTGTGATTCATTTCTTGGAGCTGTGTTTGACTTTCGTGTAATCGTTATAAACACACAGACACAGGGAATGTCCTTGAGATTTTTCCATTGTGTAAACCAGTGCTGAAAGCTCTCAAATTGAATGAAGCTGGCATGTAATTTCTTTCACTTTCCAATGCCACCTCAGTGTTGCCAACAACCCTAAGTGCTGAACAAGCTAAATTTTGGTAGTCAAAGGGCCGAAGGTTCTATGGTTTTAACTTTTCAGAGTGAGTTCAATTTGTCGCATGTTTTGATAATAAATACCTCTGGAAAAAAGCAAGCATAAACTAATGACCATGATTCAGAGTGCATTAACAAGCTGGAAACATTTTGGTCATTGTTTCTGGATGCTTTAAAAGAAAGCTCAGTAATACATGCTCTCTTTCCTGTAACTTTAACATTTATGCAGGTTTCATAGACTATAATACACTTATAGTACATAGTATTTAAATTTAATATGAGCTATAGTAATGAAGTATTTGTTTGGGTATGCAAACTGATCTTAATCAAGATTAATGAACGATATGCCTAAGACTGTAAAATACATTTTTTCCCTTAAAAATGGATGGGACCAATAAGCTATGTAATGTTTCTAAGTAAGATTATGATGTCTCTGAGACATTGCATTAGGTCCTGTAGAAGGGTAAATGAAAAGCAAAACTTGAAAAATGGTCATTAGATTTAGTGAGTAGAGAGGCAACACTTAAGAGTGAAGTTTTAGTTGAGTGTAGGCAGGAGGCAGACAATACTCCTGTAGGATGATGAGAAAAGAATTAAGCTAATTTCTCATTTTGTCTGTAAGTCTTTGTTTACTTCACCCTTACCCTGTTCAAGTTAAACCCCGGCTAGTCAGTTCACCACCTGCCCCTGCCCCACTCTTTTGTACCTAGCTCCCTAGCCATGGGTAAAGAGCATAAAGAATGTAGGATGAGGGGATAGCTAAGATGAGCTAATATTTTTGTCTTGGGGACATGTGCTAGATCCTAAGAATTTTTCCCTTTGAGAAATGTAACTGATTCAGGACATGGTCTGCAGATTAAGTTTCATTTAGGCTTTGAGCCACTTCCAGGGAGAAAGTGAAACAAGCAATGTGGTTTTAGCAGTTATAGGAGGCTGGAGAGACAAACTGAAAACTTTCTAAGGGCTTCTTCAAATGCAAAGCTAATTTACCACATGTGAATATGACATTGGCTCAGTTCTAAAGATCCACAGCAGCATTGGAGGAAGATAGGGAAGGAAGTCCGAAAGCTTCAAAAAGGCAAAGTGAAATAAAAGATACAGTGGGGGGAATGAGCCTCTGTTAATTACTCCATTTGTTTGCCGATCAAGATATTCGTTAGATTACTGTGATGCCTGGAGTGGGAGGCTGAAGACTGGTATGGAAATTTATAAACAAAAGAGACAGAAATCCTGAAGTCTGTCAGGATTGAGGAGAAAGAGACCAATTTGACAATCAATCAAAAAGCTTGAAATAACCCTTCTCCAGGAAGAGGGCTGAACCATGTGTAGACTGAGACTTACTCTATCATCCATCTCTGACTCCAGTCAATTACTGATTGGGTAGAATAATCAGCTTCTTAACTGAACTGCATTATAAAGGAAAGGGAGAACCCTGTCTGGTGAAAGATAGCATAATTCAGATCTTCATTTTTTATGTGCAGTGTCAGACACAATCAAATATTATGACACATGCAAAAAAGACATGAAAAATATGGACAGTCAAGAGGAAAAGAGTAGAAAATAACAGAAGATCTAGATACCAGAGTTATAAACCAAAGTATGTGAAAGAACTATGATTAATATATTAATTAAAGAAGAAAATGATAGATGAAAGTATGGATAATTTATGTAGAGAATTATAAACAAATGAACATAGTGACAGTTTAGAACAGAAAAAATACAATGTTTAAAGTTAAGAACTCAACTGGTAGATTATAAGAGTAGACTGGAGGGAGTAGTATATAAGACAAGTGAATTGAAAGACAAGTCAATACAAATATAGAAAATTAAGCATACAGAAATAATTAAGATAAAAAGTGAATGGAAATATATAAGATGATCCAAAGGTCTAACATATATATATATATAATCAAGGGTCACAGGGAAAAAAGAGAGAAAATGGGGAAAAACATTTTTGAAATTTCCAAAACTGGTAAAATATGTAAACTGAGGGATTCAAGAAATTTGGGAGCCCCAAGTTGAAGGTAAACAAAGAAAAAATACCTAAATATTTCATAAAATCTTTTGAAAATCAAATAGAAGAAGAAAAACTTAAAACCAGTGTCTTAAAAAAGTCACTAAGACTGACATCCAACTTCTAAACAGAAATGGTGGAAGCTAGAATACAATGAAATGTCTTCTTTAAGATACCGAAAAAAATTACTGCCAATTTACAGTTTTATACACAAACATCATCCTTTAAGATAAAGATAGTTTTAGTCAAAGAAAAAAATGAACAATTTTGTCACCAACAGCCCCAGTTCTTTAAAACAAAATGGACTTCCCACAGGTAGAAAAATAATTTTATAAGGAACATATACATATAGGAGGAAATTATGAACTCCAGAGGAGTAAATATGTGGGTGAATAAAAATGATTCTGGATTATATATATCAAACAAAATATGTAAATATATATACATTAACTGAATTGCAATGGAAATACAAGGTATGTCCAGAAAGTATCCATCCTTATACTATGAAAAATAGAGACATTTATTGACAAAGACACAAGATACAAGAAACAGTGTACATAAGACAATGCTGCCTCAGTCCCCTTCAAAGTAGGCACCTTGAGGCCTCACACAGTTCTCCTAGAGTCTCTTCCACTGTTTAAAACACTCTGCAAAATCCTTTGTTGGAATTGCCATCAGCTGCCCTGTTGTATTTTCCTGAATCTCACTGATGGTCTGAAATCTCTTCCTTTTCAAAGGTGATTTTAGTTTTCAGAAAACCCAGAAGTTACAGGGCACTGAATCTTGGCTGTAGGATGGCTGAGTCACCTGTTGATTTGATGTTTTGCAAAGAAACCCTGCATGAGATGTGATGCCTGAGTGGGCATGTTGTCAAGATGAGGCTGCCAATCACCAGTTGCCCATAGCTGTGACCGTTTTCATCATACTGCATCTCTCAACTGATGAAGAACATTGAGGTGGCACTCCTTATTAATTGTTTGGCCTGGAGGGGCATACTTGTGATGGACAACACCTTCCCAATTGAAAAACACATTTAACATAGCCTTGATCTTGCTACAACTTTTCCGTGTCTTCTTTGGGCATGGAGAACCAGACAACTTCCATTAAGATGACTGGGCCTTTATTTCTGGATCATAGCCATAGGCTCACAGTTCATCTCTGGTTATGACCTTCTTAAGGAAATCTGGTTGATTGGTAGCGGTTTGAATACAGTCATTAGCAACTGGAACATGATGTTTTTTCTCCTCTGATAGCAGGAGCCATGGAACGAATATTTCCATGATATGTTTCATGCCAAGATCCTGTATCAAAATCTCAAAGAGTAGTTTTTGGAATCTCCAGATCAGAGTCTAACTCTCACACTATCAGTCACTGATCTTTGTTGACCGCAGCCCATACATGTTCAACATTCTCGGGTGTTCTGCTTGTTTCAGGCCTTCCAGAACATGATTCTTGACCATCTTTGAAGCATCTGTCCCACACTTTTACTTGTGCTGCATTCACTGCATCATCCCTGAAAGCCGTCTGAATCATCCAAATAGCTTCTGCAGAGGAATGTTCAAGTTTAACATAAAATTTGATGCAGATTCATTATTCTACTTGCTCGGTCATTTTGAATGTGATGGCCACGCAGTACACATGCTCACACAATGGCGTCTACTGCCCCCACTGAGTAGTATAGTGAAGCTGTCATTGTTCATGCATGCGCATTCCAGTCCACTCTCCTTGGCTGCCAGATTATATCGATGTTGCACAAACTGTTCTCATTATATTAACAATGGTTGGACTTTTTTTCTGGACAAACCTTATGTAACATGTTAAAAATTGTATTCCTGCATGTAATGCAAGTTCTATAAGAGAAATTGCAGCAATAAAAATTTTGATATGCTTTTATTGTAGTTAAATTCAAAATTAATTCTAATTTCTACTTTAATTCCACTGTGGTCAGAGAATATTGTCTTTAAATGGGAAAAAACTGAAAATCTGAAAAGTTTATTTAAACTTAACAACTAAAGAAGCTAGAGAAGAAAAAGCAAATCAAAATTAAAGAAAACATAAGGAAAAATAATAAGAGAAAAATAAAAAATAAGGGGAATAAAAAAGAAAAATCATGATCCCGATCCAAGATGGTAGCAGAGTAGGTGGAAGCTACACTCCCCTCCTTCCAGAATCCAACTGGAATTACAATTAAATTACAGAACAATCAATCTGAATAACCAGCTGAAGACTAGCAGAAGAGAAGTCTTATAACCAAGAGTTTACAAAAGAAGCCACATTGAGGCTGGTCCAAAACAGGTTGCTGAGGCTCAGTTATAGGCAGCATCTTACATTGGCCTGCACCAGAGCTCCTCCCAAGAAGCCAGAACTGATACACAGTGGCCACCTTCAGACGACCTCAGAACAGTATACAATAAGCTTAACAAGCAGCATATTGAAAATGAGGCCTTGACAGGCAACAAATCCCACTGAGAAGAATTCCGCTTCGTGTGATCAGGATTGAATCTCACTGTCAGCCAGCTTGAGGTTTGACTGAAGACACGGCCAAGCCAACAACAATCAGGACTCAATTATAACAACAGTCAGGACCCACATAACCCACACAGGGGACATTCCTGGAGCACCCAGCTCAGGTGATCAAGGAGACTGTACCCCTGGACCCCAGAGGACACCTGCTATATAAGGCCACCACAGAAAGATCGGAAATCATAGAAGATCTGTCTAATACGTAGAAACGAACACAAAGAAGCAGACAAAATGGGGAAGCAAAGAAACAGGCCCTAAATGAAAAAATAGGAAAAATCTCCAAAGAAGAGCTAAATGAAATCAAGTCAAGCAATTTATCAGATAAACATTTCAAAGTAAGGGTTATGAGGATGCTCAACACCATGAAAAAGGGCATAGAACATAAAAAATAATGAGGCAGATATGAAGAATATAATACTTGAAATGAAAAATACACTGGAAGGAGTAAACAGTAGGTTGGACGAAGCAGAGGACTGAATCAGTGATTTTGAATACAACATAGGAAAAAATACCCAATTAGAGCAGCCAAAATAAATAAATAAATAAATAAATAAAATTTTAAAAATGAGGACAGTTAAGGGGCCTTTGGGACAACAAGAAGCATAACAAGCTCCACATCATAGGCGTACCAGAAAGAGAAGAGAGCAAGTTATCAAGAACCTATTTGAAGAAATAATGACCAAAAAATTCCCTAACCTGGTGAAGGAAAAAGACATGCAAGTTCAGGAAGCACAGAGAGTCTCAATCAAGATGAACCCAAAGAGGCCCACACCAAGACACATCATAATTAAAATGGCAAAGGTTAAAGACAAAGAGAGACTCTTAAAGACTTCAGGAGAAAGACAATTACTTACCTACAAGGGAGCTCCTATAAGACTGTTGGCTGATTTCTCAACAGAAACATTTCAGGCCAGAGGGATTGGCATTAAATAGTCAAAGTGACAAAAAGCAAGGACCTACAACCAAGAGTACTTTCCCAACAATGCTAGCATTTAAAATTGAAGAGGAACTAAAAAGTTTCACACACAAGAAGAAGATAAAGGAGTTGTTATCACCAAGCCAATATTACAAGAAATGTTAAAGGGCCTGCTTGAAGAAGAAGAGAAAAAAAAAAACAACCCAAAAGAACATAGTTAAAAGAATAAAATGGCAATAACTATGTACCCATCAATAGTCACTTAAAATGTAAATGGCTTAAATGCTCCAATCAAAAGACACAGGGGTGCCATGACTGGCATGTGCCGGGGTCTAGCCTCGGTGAGTCTCAGGGTCCCCGAAGGAGGAACGGCTCGGCGAAGAAATGGAGACAGACACCAGGGTGAGGTGCAGGAGGACAGTCAGACTTGTTGGTCTGGTCTGCCTGCCTTAAGCTCAGGAACTTTATTTTTATAGGGATAGAACAAGGAACTGATACATAGTGCGATTACAAGATAAATCATTAGATAGCATAACGCAATACCAGGAACTGCTATTGTAACTATTCTAAATAAAGGTCATTCTGACCAGGAAGTCTATTGGGATGTTCAAAGAGGTGTAAATGTACTGGATGTTAAGTCTGGGCCAAGAATAGGATGTCTACCAGGGCTTAGTGAGCTGATAAATGTTACAAAAGGTTCAGTAATTCAATTTTCCTCCATATCTCTGGCAGCTGGTCTGCCCATGATCTAATATTAACTTTCCAGATGGGGGAGTGGAAAGCGGTGGAGTGGTCGGGGGCTTTAGTCCTGCAATTAACTAATCCTTTTGCACAGCATCAGAGGAATTGTGTGGGTTTTTTGCAGTAAAGTCCAAGCACCAGAAAATTCCACCCCCAACTATCAATAAAATGCAAGTTGGCATGCAAGGAGGGATGACCAGGAGATCCAACCGTGGCTGCTTCTACTGTGCAGTCGTGCCTCATCCATCCTGTGTCAAAGGTCGGCTGTTGGTTGGCTCCTGACAGGCATGGCTCAATTGGTTGACCATCATCGTACAAAGCAAAAGTTCTCTAGTTTGAATCCCAGTCAGGGCACATGACTGAGTTGTGGGCCTGGTACCTGGTTGGGGCCTATGTGAAAGACAACATATCAATGTTTCTCTCACACACAGATATTTCTTTTCCTCTCTTTCTCCCTCCCTTCCCTCCCTCTAAAAATAAAAAAGTAAAATCTTTTTTAAAAAGGGTTGGGGCAGTTAAATGGATAAGGAAACAAGACCCATATGCTGTCTACAAGAGACCCACCTCAGAATAGAAGATACACACAGACCCAAAGTAAAGAGATAGAAAAAGGTATTTCATGCAAAAGGAAAGAGAAAAAAAGAAAAAACTGGGCTTGCAGTACTTATATATGACAAAACTGACTTTAAACCAAAGGCTGTAGTAAGAGACAAAGAAAGACATTACATAATATAAAGTGATCAACCCAAAAAGAAGATATAACCCTATTAAACATTTGTGTTCCCAATATAGGAGCACCTAAATATGGAAAACAAATATTGATAGACATAAAGAGAGAGATTGACAGTAATACAGCCATGTGGGATTTTAATACTCCATTGACATCATTGGATAGCTCTTCCAGAAGAAAATCAATAGAAAACAGCAGCCTTAAATGACACACTGAATCAGATGGATTTCGTTGATATCTTCAGAGCATTTCACCCAAAGGCAGCATAACATGCATTTTTTTCAAGTGCACATGGAACATTTTCTAGGGTAGACATCAATGGGAGAACATATTCACTAATACATCTGAGAAGGGGTTAATATCCAAAATTTATAAAGAACTTACAGAACTCAACACCAAAAAGAATCCAATTAAAAAGGGCAAAGCTTCTAAATAGATACCTTTATAAAGAGGATACACAGATGGCCAATAGACATGTGAAAAGGTGCTCAGGACAACTAATCATCAGAAAAATCCTAATGAAAACCACAATGAAATAGCACCTCACACCTGTCAGAATGGCTATCATCAATAAATCAACAACAAGTGTTGGCCAGAATGTGAAGAAAAGGGAACCTTTGTGCACTGTTGGTAGGAATGCAGACTGGTGCAGTCACTTTGGAAAGCAGTGTAGAACTACCACAAAAAATTAAAAATGGAACTGCTTTATGACCCAGTGATTCCACTTAAGGAAATATAACTGAAGAAACCTGAAACACTAATAGAAAAGAATATATGGTTCTAGTTCTGTGTTCATTGCAGTGTTATTTACAATAGCCAAGATTTGGAAGCAGTCCAAGTATCTATCAGTAGATAAGTGGATCAAAAAACTCTGGCATTTATGCAATGGAATATTACTCTCCCACAACAAAGAAGGAAATCTTACCCTTTGCAACAGCATGGATAAATCTGGAGAACATTATGCTAAGTAAAATAAACCAATCAAAGAAAGACAAATACCATATTTCAAATCTAATGAACAAGTTGAACAAGCAATATAGAGACAGACTCATAGACAGGGAGCTGGCTGATAGCTGTTGGGGGTGGGGTTGGCAGTCTGGGAGTTGGTGGAGGATTGAGCACAAAAGAAAAAATAAAGAGAAAAAAATTTATGGACTCAGACAACAGTGTGGTAATTGCCAGGGGGAGGGCAGGTGGGGGAGGTAGATAAGGGTATGAGGGGATAAATGGTGATAAAAGAAGACTTGACTTGGTGTAGTGAACACACAGTACAGTGTACCGATGATGTATTGTGTGTTGGTGTACCCGAAACTTGTTAACCAGTGTCATGCCAAAAAATTCAGTGAAAAGGGAATAAAACTCAATAGTTCAAAGAGGAAATAAAAAAAGAACAAAGTTATGGGTTGGTACTTTGGCAAAATTAATAAAGTTGATAAATTTTTCATAAGATCAAAAAAAGAAACCATAATTTTTCAGAAATCAAAACATAGAGATCATAATACATCATATTAGATGATATTATGAACACTTTCTCAAATACATTTGATGATTTGGATGAGATGAGTTAATAACTCAAAACCCAACTTATTAAATTTGCCATAAAAATAAATAGAAAATTTAAATTATTGGATATACATTAAAATTTTTTATTTATTAACCTAATCAACAACACAAACAAGTGAGCAAAATAGAACCAGAAACATGGAAATAAAGAATAAACTTATGGTAACCAGAGGGGAGGGGGGAGGAGGGGTAATAGGGTAACGGAGGGGAATGGTCGTTAACGAACACATATAAAGGACCCATGGACAAAGACATGGTAGAGGGGAGGATTGAATATGGGAGGTGGGGGTGGGTAGGGTAGGGAAGAGTAATGGGGGAAAGATGGGGACAACTGTAACTAAACAGTAAAGAAAATAAAATAAAAAATAAATGATCAGATATACTATATATATATTTAAAAATTGGACTATTTTTAGTTTAATTTTTTTATTGTTCAGTTACAGATGTCCCACCTTTTACCCCGTTGCTCTCCCCTGCCTCACCCAACTTCCCCTGCTCCCACAGTCAGTCCCCACCTATATTCTCATAGTCAAACTCCTAGGCCAATATAGTTTCACTGGTGAATTCTTGAAGACATATAAGAAAGACTTAACAGCAATATTATACATTTTTTTCCAGAGAATGGAAAAAGAGGGGACATATCCTAATTCATTTTAAGAGACATCATAACATAGACTATAAATATGGTTTCTTTTAAAATTGAGAAAGGCATAACAATAAAGGAAAATTATAAACCAGTTTTTCCCACTAACACTGATGCAAAATTAAGAAAATATTAACAAAGTGAACCCATCAATGCATAAAAGGGATACTGTGTCATCACCATGTTCATTGACGAAGGACACACTATTGTTTTGATATTAATTCTGCCCAAATAAGTCTACAATCCTGATTGAAAATACCAGGATGCTTTTTGTTAAATCAAAATTGGAAAAGTAAAGAGTCACAGATATCCAAAGAATACTTTGGAGAAGGATGTATCTGGAGGACTTACTTTACTAGATGTCAAGATACATTATGAAACTGTAGTAACATGACAGTGCAGCTTTGGTAGTAGGGTAGACAAACTAACCATTGGAATAGAATAGAGAGTCCAGAATTAGACTCACATATATAGTCACTTGACCTATGATAAAAAGCATGAAACTTGTGCAGCAAAGAATGTTTCTTCAATAAATGATGCCGAAACAATTGCATATCTGTATGAAAAAACAATGTGCTTGACCCTTATCTCATATTCTAGAGAAAATAATCAAATTCAGATGGATTATATACTTAAATATAAAAGGCAAACAATAATGCTTTTAGAGTAAAAGGTAAGGCAATCATTGGCATAGTCTTTTAAACAGGCACAAAAAAGGACTTTTATTAAAAAAATAATGATGATTTCATTTATATCAAAATCAAGAGCCTCTGTACGAACCACAAAGTATTTTTATCCAGAATACAAACAGAACTCAAGAAATCAGTAAGAAACATGCAGATAAATCAACAATAAATAAACAAGGCTTGAGCAGACCATTTACAATAGAAAATATTCAAATACCCAATAAACTTACAAAAACTTTCAATCTCATTAGTTCTCAGGGAAGTGGAAACTAGGAACCACCACATGACAATGCCACCCATCTACTAGAACAGTTGAAACAGGAGGATGGAGAAGCCTGAGTGCTCATGAGCATGTGAAACAGCCGGAGTTGCCATGAGGCACTCGAGAGTGGTAGTCCAAATTTGTACAAGCACATTGGAAAACACCTTGGTGCTATATACCAGACCATATCATGTCTAGTTATATAACCAGTAGAAATGTGTACATAGCTTGCCCTGGCCAGGTGGCTCAGTTGGTTGGAGTGTTGTCCCTGGCAACAGAATGTTGTGGGTTTAAATACCAGTCAGCGCACATATCTAGGTCGTGGGTTCAGGTCCCAGTGGGGGCATGTATGGGAGACAACTGATCAATGTTTCTCTCCCTCTCTCTCTCTCTCCCCTTGTCTTTCTAAAATCAATAAATGTATCCTTAGGTGAGCATTTAAAAAAAGAAAAAAGATATGTGTACCTACTTTTATTAAAAGCCAGGTACCAGATGATCTTAGGAACACTTCCTAACAATAAACACCTGAAAACTCGAGTGCCTGCCCAGAGTAGACTGGATTGGTAAATTGTGGTATCATCACAAAACAGAGTGCTGTGTAGCATCATACCAGTGACAAGTTTTCACCTCAAAACTTTGTTCAGAAATATGAAGTTGCTTCTAGAGGTTGTCTAATACTGTTGGAATACATGTTTCAGAAAGAAACAAGGGACCCTGGTCTGGTAACTCCAGGGACAGTGTCATGCACCTCTTTGGAGAGGGCTTTGGGTTGTAAGAGGCAATATTGCCATCATCTGCCAATTCTACTTGAGTTCTTCCCATGTGGCTCACTGGTATCTGATCAGAGCTTGGCCTTGCGTCTTCTGGGGACTTGGGTGGTATGTCCCCTTAGGCACAGAGTGACCATAAGTGACCAGTCCCTCTAGACACTTTAGTGGTGTTTATCCAATAGTGATAGAATTAAAGTGTGTTTAGATCCTGAAACTCTTTTTCTGGGGGGTGGGATGGAGAGCTAGAGCTGGAAACATAACCCCAGAAATTTGAAGATAGCAATCTAACGTGAGGAGTCGTGCATTAAAAATTTGTCCCCGAAGCTGAAATTGCTATTTTGGTATGCTTTAATGTGACATCTAACATGCACTGAGAAAAAAAAAAAAGAGAGAGAGAGAGAGAGAGGGTGTGTTGGTTTTTATCCCATGACAATGAATAAAACATAAAACCTTGATCATTAACTTCATTTGCAGTCAAATCAAGTTTTGTAGTGTCTTTTTAAGGGCCAGGCAATTTTACCACCAAGTAAAATATTTTTCTTTTATCTACATTACCATACTACTGACAAGCCTTCACCTCAGAACTCATCATTCAGAAATGTGTGGTTGCTTCCAGAGTGTGTCTAATACTGTTGGAACACATGTTTCAGAAGGAAACGAGAGGCCCAGACTGGGTAATTCCATAGAGGGCACTGTGAGCCTCCCTCGTGAGGGCTTTGGCCTGTGAGAGGCATTGTTCCTGTCATTTGCCAATTCAGCCTTTGTTATTCTCACGTGGCTCACTAGTATCTGAGCAGAGTTTGGCCTCCCGTCAGCTGGAGTCTTGGTTAGTGTGTCCCTTTGGGCACAGAGCAACTGAAAGTGATCAGTCCCTTCAGACAAGTTAATGATGTTCTTATACTAAAAAAAAAAAAAAAAAAAAAAAAATCAGTTTTAAGAACATTAATCATAATGACTCTTTTATATTTTTAAAGCTTATTTTTCACAGCCCCTGGCCTAGAATGGAAGTGTCACTACCGGACAGCAGCAATCACAGACGTGACTATTTTAGCAAAGTTGGGAGAAAACAGTGCTGGTGGACAAGTAGGCCGCCCGAGTTATTAAGAGTTGGAGCAAGTCCTGATATGGTCAGGGTTAGGTTCCTGCTACTTACCACTGTTCCTGGCAAAGCCACTTATTATGGCTGCGCAGAGGACCTCTGGGACTCAGGAATCTGAGACTGTAATGGGAGGGGGGAAGTCCAGGTCCTACCAGAAAGGAGATGTCTCAGAGTCACCTCATGTGGCCTACATGCACCTGGCCCCTGTGCCAGTCTGCACTCCACTGGAGTACCAGTTAATCCTTCCCATGTCTGCATGGAGTTTCTTGGCCTCCAACAGGAAAGGCCCACTCAGGACTTGGGGGTTATTTATCATGGTTTCAGAGCAGGCTCAACGGCCTTCACTTCTCACTTATTATGTAACTCCCACAGAAGCAAGCAGACAGCTTCTCCAAGTAGAGTGGAAAGACAACAGAAGAGAAACATGACTATTCCCAGGTAGACTATTATTGGCTGAGAATCTCAGGAAGTCAAAGAATTTTAGAGATGGAAAGAACTTAGATGTAAAACCGTCTAAATCTTTTAGTTTATATGTGTAGAAACAAAGGCTCAAATAAGTAAGGTGAGTTATCTAAGGTTATGGAGATAATTAGTAATGAAGGATGAAGATTTTTTCAAAGGTTGAGTTTTCTGGGGTTTTTTTTTCTCACTTTTTGCCTGTCTGTAATTACAACACATACCTACCATCGGGTTTTGGTTAAAAAATTATATTATTCTCAAAATCCTCATTATATGCTCATACTAGTGAAATTATGTAATATTGAGTAACCTTTTTTTCCATGTTTATTTGTTAGGTCCAAGGATTGTTTCCTCTTGGCTACAGTGTATCCATCATTCTTGAGTTTCCCACCTTAAACGTTAAGGAATTTTCTTTTCCTTCCCTCTGTTTGCCTGGCAGCATCCTTAATTGAAAACAAACAAGCTGTTAATCGGTGAAAAAAAGGAGGGAGAAAAATCTTCAGAAATCGTGTTTATCCCCATCTGGCCTTAGAAAAACATGGGAATTGGTGATCAAGTACATTCAGCAGGATGGCTGCCTTTCAAGGGAAACAGTATCTGGATATTTCTATGTCTAGACCACAGAGGAAAAATGCTTCCTTGGTAATTAACCCATTGAAAACAGAACAGGCCCACTTGGGTCTGAGAGACACAGACAGAACAGAGATTTGGTCACTGAAGATTCAGCCTTCAGAGGGCTTTGTTGGTGATACATTTACAAAAGCTTATTCATTAGTCTGTATGTCAGCATTTTAGATCCAGAGTCTATATAGAGTGAAAATGAATGATGGTAAGAAGTCATTTCTTTTCTTAACCAGCGCACGGTATTTTTTATTTTACTGTTCCCATTTCACTCCTTGTTCATCTGCCAGTACTAAGGATCTTGTGAGAAACCTCCTCCCTTCTAGAGTATAAAGCAAGGATTCTAAAGTCCAGGACTTAAGGATATTTTCACTGAGTATTAAAAGATGAGACAAGTGGTTTGTCTGGGTCCTGGAGGGAAAAGTTATATGAATTCTGGTAGGATTATGAATTGTGATTCAATTTAGTAATCTGTTTGAGTTCTTCTTTGTATTTTCAAAAGCTGGATGTTAGTTGATATGTATCATTATCCAACTAGATAATTTAATTTCAAAAAATATTTTGTTGCATAGGCCACAGAATATCCCAGATTATAATGAAATATTTTGAACTTATGTGCATGTTAGACATTAACAATCATAGAAAAGGAAAGGGGTTCCTTTTACATTCAAGTTTCCTAAGTATAATTTGTATACTTCTTCCAGGAACATTTATCAAAAGCTGCTTCATGCTTACAGAGGTGTTTAAAGTCATGGAGATCTGAAGAGAAAAATACATAGTGCCTACTTTCAAATGCTGCCTATAAGGAGAAATAAAATAAATACAAAAAATAAATGTATACATTATAATATTATATAAATGATATGGAAGTATTGAGAAACACACAACAGAGGCATGGCCAATTTGTGTTGAAGATAGTTGGAAAAGGATTTTTACCAACTTCAGTTAACTGATAAAATCATGATACAAGGATCGTTTGAAGAGCTATGAAGGAAATACAAAATAAGATAGAATCACTCAGACTAATCTTCTGATTTCTTTATTTTTCACATTCTTAGCCAAGCCTTTTCCATATGTAGGTACAAGTTTGGGAATCTCCGGTGGAGCAAGAGTCCATCCACACTGTACACTTTGCCTTCCTTTATAGCCTCCTCCCTGCTTTGTGCCTTCTCTGCTACCTCCCTCTTGTGAAGGGGCCCCCCCCCACTATGCTGCTCTTTTATCTTTGCCTGGAGTCCTCTTTTTTTAACTCCATTTCCTGTCCTTTCAGCTGTCAAATTCTTGCTCATGCTTTTAAGCTTTGGCATTGCATCTTCTAGGAATGCTCCTTGGAACTTACCCTACTCCTTCCCTCTCTTGATTCTTTACCTTTTCTTAATCTGACCTCCTTCCTCCCCTTATAGATCCTATTAGATACTTCTTCTAGGTGAGCCTGTGAGAACCCTTGACAATCTTTGTCACTGTATTTACTACATTAGATTTTAATGGTCTATTTCTATACCTGCTTCTCCAACTAAGATGTCAGCAAGGAGCCTATAGGGATTCTCAAGATGAGACATAATTGTTGCTATAGAGACAGATGTACAGAATTAGGCATATAATTTGAGGTGAAAATGTCTGCACTTAATGCTATATATTGTGGGTGGGGGATGATAAAGAAAGAGATATTAAGAAGGATTCCTAGATTTCTAATTTTAGAAATGCTGGATGGATTCCTGAAGTTGGGAAGACTGGGGAAGCATCGTACTTAGGGGAGGAGGGTGTTGGTTGAATTTCAAAAGTTTGGCTGGGGACATTGTGGTGGATCCCAAGATTTACCCCCTCCCTGGATCCCTCTTCAGTAAGGGACTTGCCCCAGCTGTGAGAGAGCTATGAGAAAACACCCTTCAGCTGGTAAATGTTTATTGAGTTTCAGCGCCTTCAGGGATCTTCTCTGAAGGCCACCTCACACAATGTCTTGCTGGGTATGTGTGTGTCTCGAAAGGGAATGGTATGCATAGACAATGACTGATAAAGACCTGGCCATCTTGCTCCAACAGGGGACAATCTTTAAGGTGCATGTAGAATAGTTCTACAGCTCCTCATGGGCTTAACTAATGCTGTTGTTGGACCTACATCTCCCCCTTTTCACACCTGCTTTCTACAAGTATTGATTTCAAGGACATTCTCATAAACTGCATGCTGAAAGCTGTTTTAGCATCTGCTTCCCCAAGAATATAGCCTGTAAAGTTGGTAGCAGAAGTCGTTCAAGAAAACAGGTGCTGTGATGAAGATTTGGAGACCAATCTTTTTTTTCTACTTGGCTGACAATGAGGATCCTGGCACTGGTGGTAGGTGGAGCACAGGGAGCCGTGGCACAACCATCTAGCTGTTGAAAGTTTTGCCAGTGGTGCGTTGGGATGGGATGGAATAGCAGTGCAAAGGAATTCATTAGTTGGTCCCATGTATCAGGCATTTGAGAAACATGTGGAGAGTGGAAACTAAACTGACATGAGAATTGGGTGGCTATTACTAGGATGAATTGTTCTCTGAGTACAGATAACAGGAAACTAAGTGCATTTTGGAGGGCTTCCTTGGAGTCATACAAGGAGGTTCTACCCTCATGTGGAGGGAGGGTGAAAAATAAAACAGAACCTAGCTGAGAGCTTAGTTGGTTGAACCCTAAAGAAGGAAAAGTTAAACTCCCAATTAAGGCAAGTCTGCATTGCCAGTCAGTGAGGAAAGAATAGGATCTAGATACATTGAACAGGTACAACTAGATTGGTGGTATGGAGATATAAATGTATGACTTATTGCCTATATATAGGTGACATTTAAAATCATGGGAATGAATATCTTCACCTAAGTGAGAGAAGGTAGGTATGGAAGAAATCAGCTCAGGACTGATTTCTAGAGAAAGTCAAACTGTAAAGGTTGAATGGAGAGACAGGTTGTTGCAGAGGAGATTGAAAAGAAGTCCCAAAGAGAATAAAGGAAAACTGGGGGATGTGTATCATGCAAACCAAAACAAGAGAGACTTTCAAAAATATATAATAAGAAAGTTAGGAAGTGTATGTAATGCTGTTAAAAGGTGACTGAATTTAATACACTTAACCAAATGAAAGAAATTGGGCTCAGAAGGTATGACACTCTCACCAAGACAAATTGCAGGCATAGAAAACACTTTAGTAATTGCCAGGGACTGAGCATGAATTGCGGGTGAGTTTACTACAAAGTGCTAATGGGGATCCTTGGGTGTGTATCTGATAGAATTATTCTATATTTTTAATATTGTTCTCTTTTGCATTTTAAAGATGTCACTCCATAGTTTCTGGTTTTCATAGGTTATTTTTTTATGAGAAGTTTGCTGTAATTTTGCTTGTAGTTCTTCTGTATGTAGCATGCTTTTTCTCTTAATTCCTTCAGGGTTTTCCTCTGTGTTTGGTTTTCAATCAAAATCATGCTGCATCAATTTCTTTAAAAATTCTCTGGTGTTTTTTGCATTTTTGGATGTGTGGTTTTGTGGCTATCAATAGTTTTAGAAGATTTTCAGCATAATCTCTTCAAATATTTATTTTTATCTTTTGTCTTCTCTTTCCAATATTTCGGTTATACTTGTTTAGACTTTGGTTTGTACCACAACTCTAGGGCATTTTTTCTTTTATTTTTTTAAATTCCCTTTTTAATATTTGCACTTTAGTTTGAATAATTATTATTGATTTATCTTCCGTGATCACTGATTCTTTCCTGAGTTGTGTCAGGTTTACTGGGGAGCCTTTTGGAGGCATTCTTATAGCATGATGCAGATTTTCAGTTAGCTGGTATATTGGATGTAGTAATCTTTTCTCTATTAATATATATTTAAAAAGAGATTATTTGAATACTTTCTTTTCTTGTACTGTCCCATGTGGAATTTGTTATTAAGCTTTTCCTAGCCTAAAATAAGAGGCAGTTTTTCCTTTTTACTTAATAAAGTAGTATTATATAGGCACTACTTGTACTATGGAGATTTTCTAAATCTTTCCTGTACAATTATTTCATTCTGTTGTTATTATGGGGAAGATTTTTTTTTAGGTAAAATTCGTGTAAGATACAATTAACCATTTTAAAATATACTCTTCAGTGGTATTTAATTAAAATTCAGTAGTACTTAGTATATTCATACTGTTATACAATGACCAGCTTTATAATTTCAAAACTTTTTCATCACATCCCCAAAACAGCTCATATCTGTTAAGTAATCACTCTCCATTCCCCTCTCCCTACATCCTCTGGTAACCTTTATTTATTTATTTATTTTTCTCAATCTACTGATTTATCTGCATTTTAACAATATGGCCAGGTGATTTCTAAAAGCATTCAATTTTGAAAACAGTGAATGAGATAATTCAAAAGTATATTTTCTTCACTAATGGGGGCAAGATTCAAGTGAGGAGAGCAATTATAGAGGTAACTGCAATACCATAGGTACAAGTATACAAGATACAGAATTACCACACACCTGTCAGAGTGGCTATTATAAAAAAGACAAGAAATAACAAATGTTGAAAAGGATGTAAAGAAAGGGAATCCTTCTGCACTGTTGGTAGGAACACAGATTTTTTCAGTCACTATGAAAATTAGCATGGAGGTGCCCTACAAAATTTAAAAATAGAACTACCATATGACTCAGTAATTTTATCCCTGGGTATCCACCCAAAGAAAACAAAAACACCAATTCTAAAAGATATATGCGCCCTCCATGTTCACGGCAACATCACCTTCAACAGCCTAGATATTCAATGAACCCAGGTGTTCATTGGTGGATGAATGAATGAAGAAGATGTAATGTATATAGTATACAATAGAATAATATTCAGCCACAAAAAGAAAGAAATACTGCAATTTGTGATAACATAGACAAACTCTGAAATCATCGTGCCCAGCAAAACAAGGCAGACAGAGAAAGACAAACACCACATAATCCACTTAAATGCAGAATTAAAAAACAAACAAACAAACAAACAAACAACAAACTTATAGATACAGAGAACAGACTGGCAGCCACCAGAGATAGTGAAAGGTGGGGGAGAAATGGCTAAACAGGGTCCAAAGATACAAACTTCCATTCACAAAATAAGTCATGGGGATGTAAGGCACGGTGACTATAGTTAACAGTACTAGATTGCATGTCTGAAAGTTGCTAAGAGTAGAACTTAAAAGTCCTCATCACAAGAAAAAAATGTATAACTATGTATGGCAATCATTCACCAGATCCATTGTGGTGATCATTTCACAATATATACAAATATCAAATCATTATTTTGAATACCTGGAACTAATGTTATGTATCAATTATATCTCAGTTAAAAAGGTGACTATAATACTGAGGATATAAGTTGAAAGGGATTTAATAAGTCATGCAAAATAAGTGAGAGGATATTTGAGAAATTATTTATTTATTTGACTATTTCATATAATCATTTTTTATTTTTAAATTACTGTTGACATACAGTATTTATATTAGTTTAGGTGTATACCCCAATGATTAGACATCATATAACTTACTAAGTGATCACCCCAATAAATCTAGCACCCATTTGACCCCATACATAGTTATTAGAATATTATTGACTGTATTGCCTATGCTGTACTTTATAGCCTCATGACTATTCTGTAACAACCAATTTGTATTTTTTAATCCCTTCTCCTCTTCACCTCTCCCCCTAACTCTCTTCCTATATGGCAACTGTCAAAATGTTCTCTGTATCTATGGGCCTGTTTTCTGTTTTGCTTGTTTGGTTTTTTGTTTGTTTTAGATTCATTTTTTGATAGATATATATTTATTGCCATTTTATTGTTCATATCTTTGATCATTCTTCTTCTTCTTCTCCCTCCCTCCCCTCCTTCTTCTTCATCTTCAAGAAGACCCTTTAACATTTTATGTAATACTGATTTGGGGGTCATGAACTCTTAGCTTTTCCCTGTCTGAGAAGTTCTTTATATGTTCTTCAATTCTAAATGATAGCTTTGCTGGGTAGAGTAATCTCATTGTAGGTCCTTGCTTTTCATCACTTCAAATATTCTTGCCAATTCCTTTTGGTCTGTAAAGTTTCTGTTGAGAAATCAGTTAAGTCTTATGAGAGCTCCCTTGAACTAATTGCTTTTCTCTTGGTGATTTAAGATTCTCTATTTGTCTTTAACCTTTTGCATTTTAATTATGGTGTGTATTGGTGTGGACCTCTTTGGATTTATCTTGTTTGGGACTTTTTGTGCTTCCTGGACTTGTATGTCTATATTCTTCACCAGGTTAGGGAAGTTTTCTGTTATTATATTATTCTTTCAAATAAGTTTTCAGTTTCTTGCTCTCTCTTTTCTCCTTCAGGCACCCCCATGATGTGAATGTTGGTACACTTGAAGTTATCCCAGAGCTCCTTACGCTATCTTCATTTTGTTTTATTGGGTTTCTTTTTGGATTCTTTTTTCTTTTTGCTAACTGGGTTCTAATTGGGTGTTTTTTGCTTCTTTATATTCCAAATTGCTGGTATGATTTTCAGTTGCATCTACTCTACTGTTGATTCCCTGTAAATTATTCTTCATTTTGGTTAGTGTATCCTTCATTTCTGACTGGTTTTTAAAAAATGATTTTCATGTCATGTTGATGGTTTCCCTGTCCTTTTTTATGCTGCTGAAGTTCTAAGTTCCACTACTGTTCCCCTTAGTTCATTGTGCACCTTTATAACCAGCGTTTTGAATTGTGCATCAAGTACATTGCTTGTCTTTGTTTTGGCAGTTCTTTTTCTGGATTCTTATCCTGTTCTTTCATTTAGGATGTGTTTCTTTGGCTCCTCATTTTGGCAACCTCCCTGTGTTTGTTTCCATGTGATAGGTAGAGTTGCTATCTTCCCTAGCTTGGTAGAGTGGTCTAATGTAGTAGGTGCACCTTGTGTAGGCTCTGTACACTTCCTGGTGCAGTTGAGCCTTGATTGCTATTGGCACATCAATGGGAGGGATTTATCCTCAGGCTGATCCACTCTAAGGACTGACTGTGACCATGACCATTGTAGAGACCAGATATGCAGAGGCTCACCCCACAGAGCAGAACTTACTTCAGTGGGGCTCTGGTTTCCAGACACCACCCCTTATGTTGCTGTGGAGGTGGTTGGATGGGATTTTGACATGGTCTAAGGCTGTTGACTGGGTGCACTGGCTCTGGGGCCTGCTGGGAGGTGCAGGCCAAGGTCATCCACTGCCTGTGTTCTGCCCAGGGCTACCTAGCTTGAGTTAGAAAGCAATCTGCAGCTTTCTGCTACTTGTGTTGGGTTTGGATTTGCCTGGGAGAGGACAAAAAGCAAATCACAGCAGGATGTTGCTAGTGTTGGGCCTAGAGCCACTTGGTGAGTGGTAGTAGGCATGCTGAGGCCAGATGCTGCTTGTTTGACAGATTTTAGGAAAGTCTGAAGTGTGAACAAACACAGGCCATTCATATGAAAAAGGCACTGAAAACAGCTTGGGTGGGCTTGCAAGTTTGGTGGGGAGGGGTCTTAGGGAATCATCAGAGTGAAGCAATCAGTGATAGCCAGATTGATGGAGCCTCAGATATGGCACCCACCTGCTGGCTCTGTAGGAAGAAGGCTCAGAAAAGGGACTGCGTCTTCCATCACTTTTGTCTGGCAGAAAGCTGACCCCTAGCTTTCGCCCTGATGCCATACGATTCAGTTTCTCCCCATGTGTTCCTGGTTACTTTCAAGCTGCTGCCCCAGTGCTAGATCTCAGAGGGAGGGAGTCCGATTAAGTCCCTGTATGGGCCCTTTAAGAGGAACTGCCTGGGATTCCAGAAACCTTGTCTCACTCAGCCACAATACCTGCTGGTTTTTACAGTCAGAAGTTATGAAGAATTCTCTTTTCAGCCTTGGAACAGTGGGTTGAGGGTTCTGGTGGGCAGCTAGGACTCATTACTTCTTAAGGGGGCCCTCTATAGCGAACATATATCTCAATTTTATTTGCCATATGTGGATATGGGACCAGACCGTTCCTCATCTCTGCCCCTCCCACCAGTCTTCATGTGGCTTCTTTAAATCCCTAGTTATAAAACTTCTGTTCAGCTAGATTTCAGGTGGGTCTGAATGATGGTCATTCTATAGTTTAGTTGTGATTTTAATATGTTTGTGGGAGGTTGTGAGTACCGCATTTACCTATGCCACCATCTCGATTGGGAGTTGAGAGATAATTTAAAGAAAACTTCCCTGCTAACCTATAATACACCTTCTGTCTTTATTGATTTGCCTATTCTGGATATAGCACATGAAAGGAATTGTGATTTCTGACCTTTGTGTCTGACTTTTTTCACTTAATATAAAGTTTTTGAGATTCATCCATCTTATAGCATTTGTTCCTTTTTATGGATGGTTAACATTCCATTGTTTATCTAAACTACAATTTGTTTAGCCGTTTGTCCATTGATGGACATTCTGATTGTTTCATCATTTCGGGTATTATAAATAATGTTGCTATAAAAATTTGTGTACAAGTTTCTGTGTGGACATAAGTTTTCATTTCTCTTGAATTATATACCTAGAAGTGGAATTATTTGGTCATATGGTAATTCTATGTTTAACTTTTTGAGGAACAGCCAAACTGTTTTCCACAGCAACTGCACCGTTATACATTCCCACATCTATGAGGGTTCCAATTTCTCCAAATCTTTGCCAATACCTGTTATTTTTTATTTTCATGATTAAAGCCATCCTAACGGGTGTGAAGTGGTATCTCATTGTGGTTTTGATTTGCATTTCCTTAATGAAAGATAATGCTGAATATCTTGTTGTGTGCTTACTGGCTATTTATAGATCTTTGGAGAAATATCTATTCAATTGTGTTGCTTGTCTTTTTGTTGTTGGGGCAAGGCTTCTTTATAGAGTCTCAATGTTAAATCATTATCAGATATATGATTTGAAAATATTCTTTTCTTATTCTGTACTATGTGTGTAAGTCTTAATTATTAACAGCTAATTTTCTTTAGTGCTATGTGTTTTCAAATATTCTGTATCTTCTTAAGTGTATTTTCTTTTTTATATGTTTCTTAATATATTTTATTGATTTTGCTATCATAGTTGTCCCAATTTTTCCCCTTTGCTCCTGTTACCTGGCATGACCCCCCTGTTCCCTCTGGCAATTGCCCCCTGAGTTCATGTCCATGGGTTATGCATATAAGTTTTTTGGTTACTCCATTTCTTGTACAGTTCTTAACAACCTCCTGTCTATTCTGTTTCTATCAATTTGTACTTCTTAATCCCTGCACCTTTTCCTCCATTCTCACCCTTCCCCCTCCCAAATGATAATCCTCCAAATGACCCCAATACCTATGATTCTGTTTCTGTTCTGCTCTTTTTGCTTAGTTTGTTTTTCATATTCAGTTGCTGATAGTTGAGAATTCATTGCCATTTTAATGTTCATAGTTTTGATCTTCTTCCTTTTCTTAAATAAGTCCCTTTAACATTTCTTAAAGTAATGGCCTGGTGATGATGAACTCCTTCAGCTTTACCTTGTTTGGGAAGCACTTTATCTGGCCTTCCATTCTAAATGATAGCTTTGCTGGTTAGAGTAATCTATGTTGTAGGTCCTTGCTTTTCATCACTTTGAATACTTCTTGTCAGTCCCTTCAAACCTGTAGAGTTTCTTTTGAGAAATCAGCTGACAGTCTTATGGGAACTCCTTCATAGGTAACTCTGCTTTTCTCTTGCTGCTTTCAAGATTCTCTATCTTTAACCTTTGGCACTTTTATTATGATGTGTCTTTTGGTGTTGTCTTCTTTGGGTCCAACTTGTTTGGAACCCTCTGTGCTTCATGGACTTGTATATCTATTTCCTTCACCATATTAGGGAAGTTTTCTTTATTTTTTCAAATAACTTTTCAATTTCTTGCTCTTTCTCTTCTCTTTCCGGCAGGCCTATGATTCAAATGTTGGTATGTAAGAAGTTGTCCCAGAGGCTCCTTAGCCTATCCTTGTTTTTATTTTTTTTAATTCTATTTTCTTACTGCTGTTCTGATTGAATGGTTTTTTTCTCCCTTATGTTCCAAATCATTGATTTGATTCTCAACCTCATCCACTCCACTATTGGTTCCATGTAAAGTTTTCTTTATTTCACTTAATACAACCTTATTTCTACCTGGGTCTTTTTTATGATGTCAAAGTACCCAGTGAGTTCCTTGAGCATCATAATAACCAGTGTTTTGAACTCTGCATTTGACAGATTTCTTATCTCCATTGTGTTGGTTCTTTTTCTGGAGTTTTGCTCTGTTCTTTCATTTGGGACATATTTCTTTGTCTCCTTATTTTGGCATCCTCCCTGTGTTTGTTTCTGTGTATTAGGTAGAGCTGCTTTGATTCCCTGTCTTAGTAACGTGGCCTATTGTAGAAAAGTGCACTGATAAGTTGGATGGGGCAGAGCCTTAGATGATCACCAGGGAGGGGCAACCTGTGTGAACCAAGCTGATGGAGTCTCGGATATGGTGTTGCTGCTCTGTGGCTCTGGGGGGCGGTGTTCAGAAATGGGGCAATGACCCCTGCCTGACCTCTGGAGTTTTTTCCAGGAGGTGGCTGTCCCCTGGCACTCACCTTGATGCCAGACACTTCAGTTTCTCCCCAGCTGCCACTGGTGTCCTTCCAGCTGCTGCCCTGGTGCTGAAGCCTAGAAGGAATGCGTGCGTGTAAGTCCTTAGTCTGTTGCAGGCCCTGTAAGAGGAGACTCCTGAAAATCCCACAGTTTCTTCTGCCATCCCAACCCCCACTGGTTTTTACAGAGAGAAGCCATGGGGACTTATCTTCCTGGCACTGGAACCCTGGGCTGGGTGGCGTGGTATGGCCTAGGACTTTTTACTCCTGAGGTATCCCTCCCAATTTTTATCCACTACAAGTGGATGTGGAGCCACCTGTTCCACATATCCCCACCTCCATGCCTCCATGCCTCTCCACATGTCTACGTCTCTGCCTCTCCTACTTATCTGGATGAATGTGACTTCTTAATTCCTTGGTCGTTGGACTTCCATACAGCTTGACTTTCTGATGATTCTGAGTGATAATTGTTTTGTAGTCTAGTTGTAATTTTTGCTGTGGTTGTGTGAGGAGACAGGCCATCTTTACCTATGCCTCCATCTTGACCAGAAGTCTGGATTCAACTTTATTTTCTATAAGGATATATTTTTATCAATTTCCTTGAATTTAAAAATACATTTCCATAAGGTTGACAATATTCTCTGAAGGTAGCTTTAATGCTTACTATATCTATTGCAAAGACCCCTTATCATTCTTATTATTTTTCATTTGTACTTTTTTGAGTAATACATTCTTGGTTTTAGAAATCTCGTGTCTATGTTTTCTATTTCATGTTTTTCTGCTTTTAGTTATACGATTTCTTTCCTTCTACTTTAAGTACTGTTTTCCTTCTGCTCTCTTAATTTGAATACTGAACCTATTATTTTAAAACATTTTGGTTTTATAGTAAATATATTTCAAGAGTTAAAATTTATCTATATGTACTGTTTTAGCAACATCCTGAAATTTTTATATGCAGTGACTTTATTGTCTCAGCCAAAATATTTTGTCACTTCCAATGTAATTTCCCCTTCAGACCATAAATTACTTGGACTGCAGTTCTTAGTACATGTAGAGGTTTTAAGAACTATAGTTTTGTTTTGTTTACTGTTGATTACTAATTTATTTTAGTTTATTTTAGTTGGGTTTAAAAAAGGTTGTCTACGTAATGTCAGTTCTTTAGTAGTTGTTGATATGTCTTTTGTGATATAGTAGTCAAATTAGAAAACATTCAGTGTTGACAAGACTACATATTTTCTAGTGTGGTACAGAATTTTTTAGGTGAGCAATTAGATTAAATATATTTTATCATTCAAAAATTCTGTAACTTCACTAATTTTTTATGTTCTTGATATGTCAGTTCTTGCCAGAGTTGTTTAAAAATGATTTTAGATTTGTAAAATTTACCTTTAAATCTGACATTTTTTGCTTAATAAAATATCAGTTTATATTTTTTAAGTTAATATGTATTATTGTTATATCTTCTTGTTAGATTGTTCCTTTCATTATATTATATTATTTCCCTTAATTTCCAGTAATGTTTGTGCCTTTAATTTTATTTTACATTAAATTGTTACAACAGCTTTATTTTGGTGAATAAATATCCAGAATATCATTTTTCATACATTTATTTTCTTTGTGACTCTATTTATCGTGTGTCAATAGTAGCAACATATAGCTGTATATTTTTCTTAGATCTCAATCTTATCATCGCTTTTCTATTTCATGAAATTATTCTATTTACATTTATCATTATTGATATTTTGACTAATATTTTCTATCTTATTTTCAATTGTGTTTTAATTTGTTTACTTTTGTTTCTTTACTTTTTTTGCTTCTTTGCTAAATCTTTTCCTTATATCTAATGTATTGATAACATTTTAAAACTTTTTCCTTCCCCTGAATTTTTTTGTTTTCAAGTAATATATTTCTATGCTTTAATGGTTAATTTTACATTTTAAACGTTCATATTTACCTAGAAGTTTACTAATAAATCTATAGTTTTTCATTATTTATATCCTATTCCTTAACACGAGAAGCTTTATTTATCCTTTAACTACATACTATTATAAGCTGCCCCCTCTAGATCTTACTATTTTTCTTTAGTATGTGGGTTTTAACTTACTTTAAACCAAAAATATATTAATTTTATAGTTATTAGTTTCTTAAGTATATCAGCATATTTCCTTATTGTCTGTGTTTCCCAATATTTATTTTAATTTTTGCTTTCCTTATAGATTTCATTTACTTTTCTTTCTTCTTTTCCTCCCCCTCCTCCTTTTTTTTTTTTTTTTTTTTTTTTTTTTTTCATTCCCCCTTTTTTTTTTTTTTTTTTTTTTTTTTTTTTTTTTTTTACTCAAACCACCTGTTTATTCAGGTTTATTCAGAATTTAGTATTATAGAACTCTGTCCTGACAGGTCCCATGTCTGCCTCCTATGTTGCTGTCACCAGGGCATTCTCAGGGCCAGCTGAGGCACTTGGGTCCTTCCTTCCTTCTTTCCTTCCTTCCTTCCTTTCTTCCTTCCTCTCTCTCTCTTTTTCTTTCTTTCTTTTTTATTGTCGACGCTACTACAGACATCCCCCATTTTCCCTCTCCACTCAGCCCTCCCTCCACCTGGCCTTCACCTCATTGTTGTCTGTGTCCGTGGGCTTTGCCTATATGTATATATGTTCTTTGGTGAATTTCCAGTCTCCCCAACCCCCCTTCACTCTGAGATCTGTCAGTCTGTTCCGTGTATCCATGACTGTGGTTTTATTTTGTTCATCAGTTTATTATGTTCATTAGATTCCACATATGAGTAAGATCATATGGTATTTGTCTTTCTCTGACTGGCTTATTTCACTTAGCATAATGTTCTCTAGGTCCATCCATGCTGTTGCAAAGAGAAAGAGTTCCTTCCTTTTTATATGTGTGTAGTATTCTATTGTGTAAATATACCACAACTTGTCTGTCCACTTATCTACTGATGGGCACTTGGGCTGTTCCCAGATCTTGGCTATTGTGAATAGCGCTGCTATGAACATAGGGGTGTGTATATTCATTTGATTAGTGTTTCTGGGCCCTACTTAATTAATTTTTTCCTTATTGCTTAGTCATATCCTAGTGTACATAATAATTCAGTAATGATTAGGAGGGGAGTAGGAATATACATTCCTACCTTTTATATTTCTGAAGTTGTCTTTACTTTGCCCTCACAATTGAAGGTACAACTGAAGCCTTTGTCAATCTAAATTACATTTTTTAGAAGTCCAATAAAAAATGTTCAGGCCTCTCAGTTTATCTTTCATTTATTTTAACAGCTTTTTCATATTTTAATGTCTTCTTATTTTACTATTGTGCATTCTGGATGACTTCTTCAGTACAACCTACTATTTCACTACATCTCTCTTTAATTGTGTTCAATCTAGAATTTACTCCATTTATTAAGATTAAAAAATAAATAATTTTTTCACATTCAAGGTATTTATTTTATACTGGTTCAAAGTCATTCATTTGAGTCAGACTGTTTGTAGCATTATTTTATCCAGAGTAAATTCATATTGATTTTTTGCAATTCTGTTTTTAAGGTCCTTTTTGAATGGGAGTATTTTCTTTTATTCTTTCTAATAGCTTGCAATATCCTTCACCTGACTTCCTGAACCCTTTTTCAGAACTAGGTCTTAAATGCCATTTTTGACGTTCATTTTTTGTGGTTAGGATTGCAATGTAATTTGCAATTTTGTTGTTATGTCTGTGACCCCAACATTCCATAGAGACCTGCTACTCTATTAAATATATACCTTAGGAGGCTATTGAACAACATTATTTTCAACCTCCTTTTGCAAACAGAGCAGACTCTCCCTTGTCTTTGGCATTGAATAGTAAGCCTGGCTCAGGTCCTCTATAATTTTGTGTGGAACACATTTTGTTACTGTACCTTGCAGAGCCAAATGCCTCATTTCCAGTGATCATTGCAATCACCGTATTCAACAAGCCTTTGGCTTGAACCCTTAGTGCTTTACAGGTAGGTTCTGTTTCTGATCAGCCAAGATGCTTATACCTAGTTTGTGTGTATATATTATGCATACATAATTTTAAAAATATGGACCTGGCTGGTGTGGCTCAGTAGACTGAGTGCCGACCCGTGAACAAAAGTGTTGCTGGTTCAATTCCCAGTCAGGGCACATGCCTGGGTTGCGAGCCAGGTCCTCAGTAGGGGCACATGACAAGCAACCACACATTGATGTTTCTCTCCCTCTCTTTCTTCCTCCCTTCCCCTCTCTCTAAAAATAAATAAATAAAAGCTTTCAAAAAAATTTTTTAAATATGCATACATATAATGCATGTATACATGTGTGTATATAGACATATATATCTATGTGAACACATTTATATATGTGATATATATTTATATGTATGCAATATATTTTCAAATAAATACTTTAAATATATAAATACATTTAAAATATATATATTCGGAGTAAAAAGGTTTTATAAATCATTAGTTTACACTTAAGTTTAACTTACTGTCAATAATTTGGTTAAAGTTCAAACATGCAGGAAAATACAAATATAAGCTTATGCTTATGACTTGACCCATGTATGTTATTATATTTTTGTTTCAATTTTCAAAAGCAAGTATTGCAGATAAAACTAATATTTGCCTAAACTATGATCCAGGCTAATTTTTCTTCTCCCATGATAACAGCAGTTACTATCATGGACTTCATGTGTATGTGGACTGGGTGGGCCAGTCCACATACATATGTATTTATAATAAAATATAGTATTGTTTTGTTTTTAAATATACTGCAGTGGTACTATACTCTGCTGATTTGTTTCTAGCTATTTCAAACTTAATTTTGTTTTCTTTTTCTTTTTTTATTGTTGTTCAGCTACAGTTGTCCCCATTATCCCCCCACCACTCTCCCCTGCCTCACCCACCCCCACCTCGCACCCTCAATCCTACTGCCCCTTTGGCTTGTCCGTGGGTCTTTTATGCATGTTCCTTCACAACCCTTCCCCTTCTTAACCCCATTATCCCCCTCCCTTCTCCCCCCTGGTTACTGTCAATTTGTTCCTTATTTAAATGTCCCTGATTATATTTTGCTTGCTTGTTTGTTTTGTTGATTAGGTTCCTCTTATAGATGAGGTCATATGGTATCTGTTTTTCACCTGGCTTATTTCACTTAACATAATGCTCTCCAGTCCCATCCATGCTGTCGTGAAGGGTAGTAGCTCTTTCTTTCTTTCTGCTGTGTAGTATTCCATTGTGTAAATGTACCACAGTTTTTTGATCCACTCATTTACTGATGGGCACTTAGGCTGCTTCCAACACTTGGCTATTGTAAACAATGCTGCTCTGCCATTGGGGTGCATAGATTCTTTTTAATTGGTGTTTCAGGATTCTCAGGTATATTCCCAGTGGTGGAACAGCTGGGTCAAAAGGCAGATCCATTTTTAGTTTTCTGAGGAATTTCCAAACAGTTTTCCACAGTGGTTGCACCAGTCTGCATTCCCACCAACAGTGTACTAGGGTTCCGGTTCCCTTTTATTCACATCCTTTCCAGCACTTGTTGTTTGTTGATTTGTTTATGATGGCCACTCTGACTGGTGTGAGGTGGTATCTCATCGTGGTTTTAATTTGCATCTCTCTGATCACGAGTGATGCTAAGCATCCTTTCATATGTCCCTGGGCCCTGTATATGTCCTCCTTGGAGAAATGTCTGTTCAGGTCCTTTGCCCATTTTTTTTTTTAATTTTACAAAGGGAGTAGGAGCATAAAATGGAGTAAAAATAGCCTCTTCAACAAGTGGTGTTGGGAGATCTGGACAGTTACATGCAAAAAAATGAAACTTGACAACCAACTTATACCATACTCAAAAGTCAACTCAATATGGATAAAAGACTTAAATATAACTGTGACACTATACAAGTCATAGAGGAGAACATAGGCGGGAAAATCTCAGATATTCCATGAAGCAATATTTTCACAGATATGTCCCCTAGAGCAAGGGACATAAAGGAATGAATAAACAAAGGGACAACATCAAATTTAAAAGCTTCTACATGGCTAAAGAAAACACCAGCAAAATGAAAAAGGAACCAACCATATGGGAAAATATATTTGCCAAAGATACCTTGGACAAAGGTTTGACCTCCAAAATATATAAAGAACTCACACGACTCCACTCCAGGAAGACAAACAATCCAATTAATTTCATGTTTTACATAGTCATCCTTACTGATTCTTATTAGCATAAATACTTTTAAAGTCATTATTGTATTTCACCATACGGGTAAAATCTGTTCTTTCTTTTTACATTATTTAAATATTTTTATTATTACAACACTACTATAATTAATATTCTTATACTTATTTCCTTGTGTGTATATTTCTAGCTTCTTTAAGACATATACCTTGAATATCTGGATTGTAGAATATATACAATTATAATTTATTACATTGTGATTTTAGAATGAACTGTCCTCTTTAAAATGGTAATGAAAATTTACCCTCTTTCTAGTGATATATGAATGCATCATATTCCTAATATTTGTCCCAAAACAGTATTTTCAGACTTTTAAATTTTGCTGAAGCTATTGTAACAAAGAAATTGCTTGGTTTTGTTTGCATTTCTCTGATTATAACTGAGACGAGCATTTTTCAAATGTTGATGATCCGTTTGGATTTTCTCTTCTTTGAAGTGCTCATTGCTATTCTTTAACCAATTTCTATTGGATTATTTGCTTTGTCTTATTTGTGTGTGTGTACTGTTATATATCTTGCAATTATTTCATCCATGTATATTGCTTGCTAAAATATCTGTGTACTTAGCATAATACTGAACATAAAACTGATACTTATGATTTTTTTTTAGTTAAGAACTAGGAATATGATGGATATTCCTAGTGAGATATGTGTCCTGACTCAATAGAACTGGGCACAGAGTAACCAGTAAAGGAGGTTGCTCACTAAATCAGACATGAACTGATAAAGTTATTGGTATGAACAGTGGTAACGAGCATGAAGAATGGTCAAATTCAAAAACATTTTAGAAAAAGAAAGGAAATCACTGAAAATGAAGACATTAAGTGCATTTCAAAGTGTGTGTTTTAGGAATCTTATACAGGTTGTTGACAATAAGAGTGATTAACTATTGACACTCTATATTTCTCAAATTCCAGAATATTTGTATGTATATACATTCTGTCTAAAACTGGAATGCAAAGCTTATTCACAAGGGTGTCCAACCGCAGCCTGTGGGCTGCATGTGGCTCAGGATGGCTATGAATGTGGCCCAATACAAAGTCATAGATTTACTTAGAACATTATGAGTTTTTTTGTGATTACCTGTCATAATGCAATTAATGTGTGGCCCAAGACAACTCTTCTTCCTTCTTCTAGTGTGTCCCAGATGTGCAAAAAGTTTGGACACCACTGGAAAGGAGTCATTGTTACAAATTCAAATTGGAATAGATACATGCTCACAGGTTTGTAGATGGTATGGAAAAGGACTGGAATTGATGTATTCAGGGAAGTTGTGGTGCTAGTAAAGAGAAACAAAAGGAAGAATTTGTGGCCTCAGAAAATGAGACAGAGCTAGACATCTAAATCTCAGAAGTAAGAGAGGAACTAGGAAAATATCAGTGCAAATGTACTCCGAAAGTATCCCGTGCTTATCTCTACTTACACTTAGCTCTTACCATACCCTCTTGCTGTACTTATTTCTTGCTATACTGTAGTTAAAAGCAATTAATGAGGCTAAATTTTCTTCCCATTCACAAAAATACCCTCTTTGCTTGGAACATATTCTTCATTTGACAAATGTAGGTGAAACAAGGAAATGAAGAGAAGAAAGAGAGAAAGGGTGTAATAGTGCCAAATGTCTTTATTTATTTTTTGTGTTTATGCACTACCTTGATCCAGAAAGAATTTAGAGAAGCACAGAGTCAACTGTTATGATGGCTGAAGAGAATGAGAAAGGAGGAGCTGTGTAAGAGACCATAACCTTACATAGTCAATGCAGCAGGTAAAATTTATGACTTTAAGGGACAGGGAGTTTATAAAATAGAAATATATGTAAATTATACATCCCCTGGAAAGAATGCATTCACAAAAATTATTGCATTTTTATCAAAAACAATAGACTATGTAGGAATAAATTTAACAAAGGAACTGAGGTGAATACAATAAGAATCTGCTGTGAATACAACAATGAATACAACAAGAATCTGCTGAAAGAAATTGAAGAAGACACAAACGAACGGAAAGACATCCTGTGCTCATGAATCAGAAGAACCAATATTGTTAAAGTGTCCATACCATCATTACCATACAAAATACAAAATTCCTGCAAAAGTAGAAGAAATAATTCTAAAAACCATGCAGAATCACAAAAGATTCCAAGCAGCCAAACCAATCCTGAACAAAAATACAACAAAACTGGAGGTATTATGTCCTGGTTTCAAACTATTCTGCAAAGCCATAGTAATAAAATCTGTGTGGTACTGGCACAAAAATAGACACACAAACCAGTGGACCAAAACAGACTGCCCAGAATTAAATCCCAGCATAGATGGTCAGCTAATATTTGACAAGGGAGCCAAGAACACCCAGTGGGGAACAGACAGTTTTTTCAACAAATGGTGCTTGGAAAAGTGGAAAAACATATACAGAACAATAAAATTAGGCCCCTATCTCACTCACTCACAAATTAACTCAGGATGTGCTAAAGAGTTCAGTAGGAGGCCTGAAACTATAAAACTCCTAAAAAAGGAATTTCGAGGCTGCTATATTGATCTTGGCAATGATGTTTTTGGACATGGCAGCAAAAGCACAAACAACAAAAGCAAAAATCAACAAATGGGGCTACATCAAACTCAAAAGCTTATGTGCAGGAAAAGAAACATTAACAAAATAAAAAGACAACCTGCAGAATGAAAAAATACTTTTCATGAGCTATGTGTAGGATAAGAGGTTAATATTCAAAATATGTATTTATACAACTTAATAACAAAAAAACCCCAATCAGATTAAAAAATGGGCAGAAGAACTATTTAGGCACTTTTCCAAAGACGACATCAAAAAGACCAACAGGCACATGAAAATATGCTTGGCATTATTAATCAAGAAAATGCAAATCAAAACCACAATGAGATATCAAATCATTAGAATGGCTATCATCAAGAGAACAAGAAACAACAGGTGCTGGTGAGAATGTGGTGAAAAGGGAGCCATTATACACTGTTGGTGAGAATGCAAATTAGTTCAACCACTATTCAACCACAATGGAAAATAATATAGAGGCTCTTCAAATAATTAAAAATGGATCTGACATATAATCCAGCAATTCCAGGAGTAGGTATATATACCCCAAAAGAAAGAAAACAGTATTTTGAGGATAAATATGCACTCTCATGTTTTCTGCAACATTATTCACAATAGCCAAGATATGGAAATAACCCCAATGCTCATCAACAAATGAATGGATAAAAAAGATTTGGCATACATACACTATGGAAAATTATTAAGCCATGAGAATGGAGGATATCCTGTCATTTTCAACAATATGAATTGACCTTGTACATTAGGGTTAGTGACATAAGTCAGGCAGAGAAAGAAAGATAAGCACTATTTGATATCACTTCTATGTGGAATCTAAAAAAGTCAAAACAAACAAACAAAAAAGGGAGCGAAATGGTGTTTACCAGGAAACTGAGGGTGGAGTGATAACATTGATATTGGTTAAGGGTAAAAACTTGCAACAAGTAGTAAACAAATCAAAGTGATCTAATGCACAATATAGTGAATAGTAACACATTTACACCTTTCATTTACTCAATGTTATATGTTACATGTATTCAATAAAAATTATATTTTTATTTAAATAAAACACCACCAATGAGTAATAAATACTATACTGAGAGCCAAGAGTTTTAGATTTTGGTTTTGAGTTTGTCACAAACTGCATTTTGGAACAGATGATTATGCCTATCTGGTATTAGAAGTCCCATTTATAAAATAAGTGTTGAATACAGAATTTTGAAGTTCCTTCTTGCTACAAAATTATATGGCTCTAAATACATATGTAGGCAACTTTAGAGTTTCATTAGAACAGATAGTGTCTGAGACTTTGTTTAGTAGTATATCTAAATATTACACATCAATGTAATTCAGTGACAAGGGCTTTTCCATCTTTTTTTTTTTTTAACACGTCAGTGGTATGGATCCATACCACTTGTTCCCTCAGTTGTTTTCTTCTATTCCTCTTACTAGATACTTTCTTACTTTTTTCTCCCCTTTGCTGCACAGCTTCCTGAAGATTCCTTTATTTTCAGGATCTCCAAATCTCCACCTCTCATTTTCTCTTAAACTCATTCCAGTCAAGCTGTCACTGCCCTAATCCCCTGAAATTGCTCTTACCAATGTCACCTATGAACTCCACACTAATAAAAACAGTGGTCTGTCCTGGTTGATGTGGCTCAGTGGACTGGGCACTGGTCTACAAGCCAAAATGTTACCAGTTTGACTCCCAGTGAGGGCACATGCCTGGGTTGCAGACCAGGTCCCCATTTGGGGGTGTGTGAGCAGCAACTGATCAACATCTCTCAGACTGATGTTTCTCTCCTTCTCTGTCCCCCTCCCTTCCCCTCTCTTTAAAAATAAATAAATAAAATCTTTTAAAAAATAAATAAAAGTAGTGGTCAACATTTGTGTGTGTGTGTGTGTGTGTGTGTGTGTGTGTTTATAGTTTACTGAGTATACTATTACAGTTGCCACATTTTCCCCCCTTTATCCCCTCTGCCCTGCATCCCATCCCATCATCCCCACACCTCTTAGTCCATGTCCATGGGCTGCACACACCAGTTCTTTGGCTTCCTAATTCCCCACAAATAGCAGTCAACTTGAAGTACTTGTTTTATGTGACCCATCACAGTAGTCATGCTACTTTCTTAATGCATTTCTTTCACTTGACCTCCAATTCCCAACATAATTTATAAAAAATTCTCCACCTGATTGGTTGTTCCTTCTCAGATTCTGTCATCATTTCCTCATTATCTCCCACTCTGTTGATGCTAGAGTACTTGAGTGTGTGTCTTTGTCTTCTTCTCTTATCCATTTACTTTGATTCACTATGTAATCTCATCCAATCCCATGTCTTCAAATGTCATTTATATGCTAAAGACTTCCAAATTTGTCTCTCTAGACCAAACACCACCCTAAAACCCCAAGCTCACATATACACTATACACCTGCCTACCTGCCATTTCTATTTGGATGGCTAATGGACATCTCATACTCAATATGTCTAAAATTGAAATCTTTTTTTTTTTTTGACTCATATCCCTTCTACTTGTAGCCTTCTCTGTTTTGGTTGATAGCATCCTTCAAGTTGCTTAGACTAGAACTTTAAAGTTATCTTTAAGCTCTTTTCTTCTTTCACACTCTATTGCCATCAGGTAATCCTAGTGGGATTTCCTCAAACCCTCAAAACCTCAAAATACATGCAGTATAATTACTTCTTAACACTTTCTCTTCTCCTTCTGGGATCTGAATTATTGTCATCTCTCACCCGGATAATAACAATGGTTTTCTAAGGGGTTTCCTGCTTCTACCTCTGTCCCTCTGCAGCCCATTACCAAGACTGAATTCAAGGATATTCTTTGAAAACATGTCAAGTCATGGCACTTTTTGCTTAAGATTCTGTCATGGATCCTCATTTCTCTCAGACAAAACCGAAGTCCTTAAAAGTCCTACAGAGTAGCTATATGACCTGGCCTCTCCATTACTTTTCTGACCACATCTTCTACTGCTCTGCCACTGGTTACTCTGCTGTAACCACACTGACTCTCTTGAATTCCTTGCATCATACCAGCGTGTTCTTGTCTTTGGAACTTTGCCTTAGTTATTTCTTCCCCTAGAATACTTTTTCACCAATAATTTCAATAGCTAACATTCACCTCTTTTAATGTCCTCTTCACAATGAGGCCCACAATAACTATTCTATTTAAAATTGTAGCCCACCTTTTCATCTTAGCACTGCTGACACTCATTGACTTGGATTAATTTTTCTTTACTGCATAGCACCTATGGCCTTCGAAGACACTATATCATTTACTTACTTATGTTTCTGGTCTGTTTTCCGCCTCTAGGATGTAATAACCTGGTATATTATAAACAATAAATGAATATTTGTTGAGCAAACAAATGATGTTTAAACTAGATATTTTGACACCTGATGTCTAAACTAAAGCTTTGAAAAACAAAATAGATCTTTCATAAAGAACTTCAGGTATAAGAATTTACTTATCAAAAGACTATTTGAAATTTATTTGTCTTTGAATCACATATCTTTTTATTTATAACAATCATTTCTCATCATATCTATATACTCTAACCTCCCACTGCCTGAATTGTCCATAACATCATGGGATTGCCCTTAATGATATTTAGTCGATGTCTTTTTATTACATTTTTTTTCTGGTTCATTGGCCCATAGAAAGCAGTATCCCTGCTAAAATGCCCCACCCCACTTTTAACACTTTGGGTCATTGGATGAACTCAGTGTTCACTCTGGCCTGACATCGAACATCTCTCAAAAACTTCTATGTATTCCCTATATCCTCAGCTTATAATTACCTGAGAAAAGTATTTTTGAGGAAGAACTGGGACAATCACTATGCTCTACACTTGCTCCTATTTTACAGTGTGTCTCCCGAAGGAACCTTCTCTTCTTCTTTTGGAATTAGCATGCCTCTTCCTTAATCTAGTACTATAAGATTCTGCCTTGTTCATTCTCCTTCAATACTGTATTGTGCTTGGCTCATTGTTGGAACTTTTTATTTATCTTTAAGATACAAAAAAATGAAAGCACTAAACATTTAAAACATAAAGGCCTTACCCATAAGGCAAATATTGCGCTTTTAAAGAGAAATTAAGTTAATGCATAAATATAAATTACTTAGTTTTCACTTTATGTTGTTGAATTTTTTTTATCCTCACCTGAGGACATTATTTTTTCATTGCTTTTAGAAAGAGAGGAAGGGAGAGAAGAAGAGAAAGAGAAACATTGATGCAAGAGAGAAGCATCTACTGGACGCCTTCCATACATGCCCAGACTGGGACCGTATAGCCCAGACCTAGGATTGTATGCATGTGGATCAGAGATCAAACCTGCAATCTAGGTATGTACCCGGACCAGGAATCAAACCTGCAACCTTTTGGTGCATGGGACAACACTCCAACCAATTGAGCCACATGGGCCAGAGCTCTGATGTTGAATTTTCTGAGTTCCTATCTTACGTTAAGTTTTGGGTCTTTCTAACAATAGTGGAGGAAATGTAATTTGCATTTGCTGTTTTTCTGCTTTCTGTTACCCCACTCATGGTCTTCTCTTCTTTCTCATTTTTCATTTTGTAGATATACAAGCACCAGACATGCGTTGACTGTGGGCTAAGCGGGTTGCTAAGCTTGAGGCACACGGCTAGGTCCTGGCATGTGGATACATATCTGGACAAAAACATTCCTCTCCATACCTTCAGCAGGGTAGCAGAACAACCCTGCAGCAGACACTTGCACAGGCAGAATTTCTGAAAGGAGTGGGGACCACATACCTGGGAGCACAGTGATGCATTAGATGAGATACATAAGGTTTAGCTATTTTATTTCATAGTACTGCTTAATGCATGATAATTTAACAACTAACTAACAAAGAAATATACTCAGACAATAAGCTGTGAAAGAACATGTTATAAACAAACTCATACCTCTGTGTATATGCATGTGTGCAGACAAACTCACACAGGGAAGAATTCCATATTTACCAAAAGGCTGTGTTCAAACCTGAATCTAGGAATGAGCCAACTAGAACTGAAGAAGAAAATACAGAGAACAAAATTAGAGGAAATATTTTGTTTCAGTTTTTCCCTCTGTTTTGGCCAGAGGAAGAAAATTAATACAGAAATTAAAATTTTATATTTTATTAAGATAAAATTAGGTTTCCTTTGCCCCTGTAAATCAATGGGCAAAAAATATTTTAAAACATAATTCTGAATCAGCACTGTGGTAGACAGGATGGTGGCTCCCTGAAAGATTCACATTCTAATGTAAATATGTTTGTTATATTACATGGCAACTGGGACTTTGCAGATGCGATAAAGATTACAGACCATAAAATAAGGAGATTGTCCAGGTAGCCCCAATCTGATCAGATGAATGCTTAAAACAATACCTTTCTCTGGCCAGAAGCCAAAGCGAAATGCAGCACAAAAAGGAGGAGAGAGGTGGCAGAAGGAAGACTCAGAAGAGGTTCCACATATGAGGAGCACTCGCTTTGCTTTGCTGTTTTTAGATTGCAGGGGCCACAAGCTAAGCTTAGGACGAAGTTTCTAAAAGATAAGGGCAACCCTTGGCTGACAGCCATTAAAGAAGAGAGCACCTTGGTCTTACTCCACAAAAAACTGAATTTTGCCAACCACCTGAATGAGCGTAGAAGAGGTTTATTCCCAGAGTTTTCTGATAGCAGCCCAGCTTGTGAACACCTTGATTTTGACCTTGTGATACATGGAGCAGAGAAACTAGTGAGATAATAAATTTGTGTTGTTTTAAGCTCCTACTAGAGACACCAATTTATTAGTATTTCCAAGACACCTAGCTCGGTTGAGTTCTAAAATTTCAATTTTATTTCAATTTTGGGGGAAGTTTATTGCCTTGAGGTTTAATCATCGGGCATTTACTGACTCCTAGTGTATGCTAGGAATTATTTTAGAGGTTGAGGAAACAAAAATGTGACGACCCTGCTCATGGTCATGGCTTCCTGGAAGTTCTGGTGCAGACGAAAGAGACATACAAGAAATAAAGCATCGGAGAAAGAGTTTGAGTCTCTTGGGATTGTTCCTTCTGAGGTTAGCAAAGTCACCCACATTTTCAATCTTGATCTTCAGGTACTGAACAAAAATTGTTTAAAAAAGTAATCAAAGTTTATACTGGCCTCCCTTCCTTTCTCCTTTCCTTCCACCCTTCCTTCCTTTCTCCCTCCCTTCTCAGGAATGGAGGGAAAATAAATGGAGGGAGGGCACTACTTGGAATTGTTCAACTGATCTAGGTGCCTCGGAAATACTAATAAATTGGTGTCTTTGGTAGCAGTTTAAAAAAACATAAATTTATTATCCCACTAGTTTTCTCTGCGTGTTGTCTCACAAGGTCAAAATTAAGGTGTTGGCCAGCCGGGCTGTTATTCAAAGGTTCTGAATAATCACCTTCGAAGAGAAGGTGGCTATTGAATTCAGACTGAATGATGGAGAAATGGTCCATGGATAAAGGGGATTTAGATTTGCTCCAGCTGAGGTGTGGGTCATTTTGAAAGACAAGCAGTGCAGAGGAGCTACAAGCCAGTCAGTGTTTCTGGATGGTAACTTATGAGACAAGGAAGATGAAGAGAAAAGAGTGGGTTAGTAGGGAGACACCAGATCATAAGGCTCACGTGTGGTATGCAAAAGACTTGGTTTGAGTTTGCAAATTTATAAACTGAGTTCTTATAAATTGAAGATTCTCTGATGCACAGATACGGATGGGTACATAATCACATGCATGTGTTAGTAGATGCTCACTACATTTTTGAATGAATGGGAACAAAAATAAAACGTCTGAAAGCCGGGAGGGAAAAAGAAGACAACAAAGTTAAGAACTGGAACCTGGAGTTGAAAGAAAGATGTGTTTCCTCAATCAGAGGAGCAATTCAGGAAGAAATGGGGTCAGAAGCTGACTTTGGCTGGATGGACTCCACGCAGGCTGCAAAGAGAAAAGATCCAAAGTGAATCGTGAGAACTGGCTCTATATTTATCACTTCCTGACTGGGTACAATAATGTCCACGGTACGTATGTAATCCCAGGGAATGAAAGCTGCTGTGACCATACTCAGTGAATTTAGAAAGCATTAAGTGTTCATATTAAACACATTTAATTGCTTATTTTTGGAATTTGGCATTACTATAAATGCAATTCTATAGGAAACAATAGACGATGAAGTCAATACTCAATCTTTTCAAGCTGGTAAGTAACTACCTCAATTTCAAATATGGGAGAGTTTATGACTTTGTTTGAATGTAAAGCTTAGCTCCAATTTATTTTAACACTTAAGTTAGATTTAGTATGCCAGAAAATCAAACTATAGTTGAACAAAGTTAAACTGTCTGAATATGATGATTTATACCATCTGACCTAAAAGAGCAAACTAAAAACAAGAATTATAGCCAGTCAGGACAGACGTGCTTATGCAAGAGTAACTTCCCTTCTTATCATTCCAAAAGCAATTATTTCTTAGTGGAAAACCTGCCATTTTCCTCCTTGGGGAGGGTTCTATAAATGCGGTGTATTACCTCAGCCTTACATTCCTGGAAAACAAAGGAGCTTTCTGTTCTCTGAACCCAAATCTGATTTCCCTCCTTTTTGAATCAAGCCCCAAGGCAGCGAGAATGCAGACAATGGGCAGAGCAGCCACAGATGATCTTGCTTCCGTGACTTATATATGAAGCTTTGAAAGAGAGTCCATGGAAAATTTTTCCTGCTGTTAAAAATTACCGATTTCCCTTCCTAATATGTCTCCCCGTAGAGATGTTTAGAGAAGACTCTTCACCTGCCTTGCTTCAGCATTTCCTAAAGACAGCTCCTGCGGGCTCATCATCTTAGTGCCATCTCTGCCACCAAGGGTGGGCTCTGATCAAAATGGGTAAATAGGTTGCTGCGGGTTCAACAGCCCAACGCTATCCCGTGTCCCTCTGTTCTTTTCAGCACCATGTCACTTATAAAAACATATCTCTTTTTAAGTTTGGAATGAAGGGAAAGTGATCGGAGGGAAGGGACTAGTAGGAAGAAGAGTTAGAGGGTTCACTGCTGTCAACTGATGGCCATTGGCGCCAATTCAGTGCCAACAGGGATCCCAATTTGGGGTGCAGTGAGAAAGAAAATTTTACTCAGCGCAAACAGCTCAACAGTGCTACAGCACAACAGTGAAAACAGCACAACCGGTGGAACAGCTCAACTGTGATAACAGCACAGCAGTGAGGCTGCCCCGGGGTGAGCCAGGGTCCTCTTCAACTAGGCAGCTCTGGCCCAAAAGGCACTGTCCTGATTGGTCAGAATAGAGAGGCTCTGGTTAGTCAGAACTGCACAGCTCTGGGTTGGATGGGAAAATTGCAATTCTATTGGTCGAACTAGGCTCCCCGGAAGCCTTCGTAAGGGCTGGCTCAGATGGCAGAAACTGTACAGGCGAGTAGTTCAGTGTGGACAGTCAGGTCAGCGAGGGCAGTCAGTTCACCTCAGGCTTCTCTGTGGGTACAGTCTATGTACGAGACCGCTCTGCAGAAATGGCTGCTAGGCTCTGCTTTTTTAAATTTGAGCCCAGTGGAAGTGCTGGGTCTTTTAAAAAGCAGTTCCATTTTTAGTTTTCTGAGGAAATTCCATACTGTTTTCCACAGTGGCTGTACCAGTCTGCATTCCCACCAACAGTGCACAACGGATATATCCGTTGGTATATATCAGGGTTGCCTTTTCTGTACCACCTCTCAAGCACTTGTTGTTTGTTGATTGGGGTCGAGGGCTGGGAGAGGAGATGGGAGGGGCGCAGGGAGTGGTAAGGGGTGAATGGACAAAACAGTACTTGAACAACAACAACAAAAAACCCCAGATATAAAATAAAATAAAATAAAATTTGAGCCCTGTTAGCCACCATCAGCCCATCTTAGTAGCTGTCTTTTTTTCCCCCCCACACAGTTCACACTGCCTAATTGTAGCAGTGTGAAATGGAACCACCAGCCATCCTCTTTGTGGGACTGTTTTGCTGATATCATGATGCAAATTTGGGGGAGAGTACTCTGCCTTTCTAATCTTGATGCTCCTGGAAATAGCATGACATTTTGAATTTTTAATCATGCTACATTCCTAGAACTGGGCATTGGTTTCCTTTTACTGTAAGTGAACTTGGAGCTTCACCTCTCTGATCTTTTACTTTTTTTAATTGAAAGAAGCAAGATGACTAAAGAGATGTGTCATGTCTTTTCTACCTCTTTGACATTTTATCTAACTGTAATCTTAAAGACTTAGATCTTCAGGTACTGAACAAAATTGTTAAGGGCTCAAAGCTTATATTAGCCCCCCCCCCTTCCCTTCCTTTCCTGCCTTCCTGCCTTTCTGACTTATGTATATCTACCAGGTGTTAGACATTGTATCATCGTTTTCCTTCTTCCGCTATGCATTTTGTACCACGTGTATTAGTTTGCTGGAGCTGCCATAAGTGAGTAGCACCGCAAACTGCCTGGCTTAAACAATGGAATATTTTTTTTTTTCACTGTTGTGGAGGCTAGGAGCCTGAGATCAAGGCGTCGATAGGGTAGTTTCTTCTGAGCTTACTCTTCCTGGCTTGTGGATGGACATCTTCTCATGATGTTTTTACATGGTTTTTCCTCTGTATATATCTGTGTCCCAGTCTCCTCTACTTATAAGGGTGCCAGTTATATTGGATTAGAGCCAATCCTAATGACCTCATTTAACTTAGTTTCCTCTTTAAAGACCTTGTCTCTAAATACACTCATATTCTGAGATAATAGGGGTTAGAACTTCAACATATAAAATTTAGAGGGACACAATTCAGCCCATAATACCACATATAGATTCTATACCTTGTCTCCATTGGTATATATCAAAGTGTATTAGATGAATCTAAACTAAATATTGTTTATAAAAATGGTCAAGTTGTCAACTCCTAAAAAATGTGCTTGAAGAAGTTATGCATAGAGGCTTCTGTAAATGGTGTTTGAAATAGAATGTGTGTGAGCACAGGAGTGTCTACGAAAGAGAAAGTTGGATATAAAAGGAATACAGGGAAAAAGAAAAATTTTGTCCTTACCTTAGCCTCAATCCTAATCAAGTATTGAACTCATTATAACAGAGAGTTTTGGACTAAAACTGTACAAAGCTTAGATAAATTCATCTTGTTTTTTATTAATTTTATTTTTCCATTACTGGCATTTAATATTATTTTATATTAATTTCAGGTATACAGCATAGTGGTAAGATAATCATATAATTTGCAAAGTGGCACTCATGGTATTTCAAGCGCCCACCGGTTATCATACTTAGTTATTACAATATTATTGACTATATTCCATGTGCTGTACTTTACATCTCCATAACTATTTTGTACCCACCAAGTTATACTTGATCCCTTCAACACTTTCACCCAGCCCCCCACAGCCACCCTTCTAGTAACCATCAGTTTGCCCACTGTATCTATGTGTCAGCTTCTGTTTTGTTTGTTCATTTATTTTGTTCTTTACATTTTGCATATAAGCTAAATCATATGATATTTGTCTTTCTCTGACTGGCTTACTTAACTTAGCATAATACTCTCCGGGTCCATCCATGCTGTCACTAGTTAAGATTTCCTTCTTTTACATGGCTGAGTAGTATTCCATTGATATATATACCACAGCAATTTTATCCACTCATCTACCGATGGACATTTGGGCTGTTTCCATATCTTGGCTACTATAAATTGCACTGCAATGACCATGGGGATGCATGCAGTCTTAGGAAGCATTGTTTTGGATTTTGTTGGATATATTCCCAGAAGCGGAATCACTGGGTCATAAGGCAGTTACATGTTTAATTTTTTTGAGGAACCCCCATTCTGTGTTCCATAGCGGTTGCACCAACCTGTACTCCCACCAATAATGCATGAGCATTCCCTTTTCTTTGCATCTTTGCCAGCACTTGTTCTTTGTTGATTTATTGATGATAACCATTTTGGCACATGTGAGGTGATATCTCACTGTGGTTTTAATTTGCATTGCTCTGACGATTAGTGACATGGAGCATCTTTTCATGTGCCTATGGACCATCTGTGTGTCCTCTTTGGAGAAGTGTCTCTTCAGGCCCTTGCCCATTTCTTCACTGGATCATTTGCTTTCTTAGTGTCGAATTGTGTAAGTTCTGTATAAATTTTAGATATTAACCCATTATTAGATGTATTATTGGCAAATGTGTTCTCCCATTCAGTGGGTTGTCCTTTCATTTTGTTGATGGTTTCGTTTGCTGTGCAAAAATATTTTAGTTTGATATGCTTTCATTGGTTTATTTTTTCATATCTTTCTCTTGATTGAGGGGACATATCAGAAAAAATATTGCTAAGAGAAATATTTAAGCTTTTACTTCCTGTGTTTTCTTCTAGGAATTTTATGGTTTTGAATCTTACATTTAAGTCTTTGATCCATTTTGAGTTTATTCTTTTATATAGTGTAAAAAGGTTGTCTAGTTTCATTTATTTACATGTATCTGTCCAATTTTCCTAAACCACCTATTGAATAGTGTTTTTACCCCATTGTATGTTCTTGCTTCCTTTGTCAAATATTAACTGACCATAATGGTTGAGGTTTATTTCTGGGCTCTCTATTCTGTTCCATTGATCAAAATGTCTGTTTTTATGCCAGTTTTATGCTGTTTTGATTACCATAGCCTTGTAGTACAGTTTGATATCAGGTAGCATGATACCTCTAATTTTGTTCTTGTTTCTTAAGATTGTGATGCTATTTAGACCTTTTATGGTTCCATATAAATTTTTAAATTATTTTTGCTAGTTCTGGAAAACCACCATTGGTATTTTGATAGGAATTGTTTTGAATCTATAGATTGCTCTGTTTAGGTTGCACATTTTAATGATGTTAACTCTTCTTATCCATGAACATGGTATATGCTTCCATTAATTTGTATCTTCTTCATTTCCTTCTTCAATGTCATAATTTTCTGAGTATAGGTATTTTATCTCCCTGGTTAAATTTATTCCTAGTTTGTTTGTTTGTTTTTGTTGTTGTTGTTATTGTTGTTGTTGTTGTTGCAATTAAAAATAGGATTGTTTTCTTAGTTTCTCTTTCTGTTGGTTCATTATTGGTTTATAAAAATGCAACAACTTTTTGAATATTTATATTGTATCCTCCTATTTTACTAAATTTATTTATCAGTTTTAGTAGTTTTCTGGTGGAATGTTTAGGGTTTTCTACAGTATCATGTCATCTGCAAATAATGCCAGGTTTACTTTTTTCTTTCTTATTGGATGCCTTTTATTTCTTCTTGTATGATTGCTGTAGCTAGGACTTCCAATACTGTGTTGGATAAAAATGGTGAAAATGAAAATACTTGTTTTCTTCTTGATCTTAAGGAAAACACTTTGGTTTTTCCCTTCAAGTATGATTTTAGCTATGGGTTTGTCATATATGGCCTTTATTACATTGAGGTATGTTACCTCTATTCCCACTTTGCTGACACTTTTTATTATAAATGGGTGCCAGATTTTGTCAAATGTTTTTTCTACTTCTATTTATATAATCATATGATATTTATCCTTCATTTTGTTTATGTGGTATTTCATGTTAATTGATCTGCAGTTGTTGAACCAACCTGGGATCCCAGGAATAAATCTTACTTGATCATGGTGGATGATCTTTTAATGTATTACTGGATCTGGTTTGTTAATATTTTGTTGAGGATTTTTGCATCTATGTTCATCAGGGATATTGACCTATAATTTTCATTATTTTTAGTGTCTTTATCTTTTTTGAAACCAGGGTAATGCTGGCCTAGTAAAACGAGCTTGGGGGTCTTCCCTCCTCTTGAAATTCCGTAATAGTTCAATAAGGATTGGTAATAATTCTTCTTTGAATGTTTGGTAAGATTGGCCTGTGAAGCCATCAAGTCCAGGACTTCTTTTTGTTGGCAGTGTTCTGATTACTGCTTCAATTTTGTTGGTTGTAATTGACCTGTTCAGATATTTTTGTTTTTTTCCTGATTTGGTTTTGGAAGATTGTATGTTTTTAAGAATTTATCCATATCTTCCAGTTGTCCAGTTTAGTCCATATAATTGTTTGTAGTATTTTCTTATAATCCTTTCTATTTCTATGGTGTCAATTGTTACTTCTCTTTCATTTTTGATTTTTATTTATTTGGATCCTCTCAATTTTTTTCTTATTGAGTCTGGTTAAATATTTATCAACCTTGTTTATCTCTGTGTCATTTATTTCTGCTGTTATCTTTATTATATCTTTCCTTTTACTCACTTTGGGCTTTGCTTATTGTTTTTTTCTAGTTCATTTAGGTTTCAGGTTAGATTTTTATTTGAGATTTATCTTGTTTCTTGAAGTAGGCCTGTATTGCTGTGCATTTCCCTTTTAAGACTGCTTTCATTGTGTCCCACAGATTTTAGGTCATTGTGTTTTCAGTTTCATTTGTCTCACGCTTTCTTGCTTTCTTTCTTGATCTTGTTAACCCATTTAGTGTTTATTAACTTGTTATTTAGCCTCAAAGTGCTTATATGTTTTTCAGTTATTTTCTTGTAATTGATTTCTAGTTTTAGACCATTGTGGAAAAGATTCTCGATGGGTTTTCAGTCTTCTTAAATTTATTGAGACTTGTTTTAGGTCCTAACAAGTCTAATTTGGAAAGTGTTCCATGCTCACTTGAAAAGAATGTATACTCTGCTGCTTTAGGTTGAAATGCTCTGAAAATATCAATTAAATCCATCTGGTCTAGTGAATCGTTTAAGGTGCCATTTCCTTGTTTATTTTCTGTCTGGAATACCTATCTATTGACATCATGGGGCGTTAAAGTTTCCTACTATAACTCTATCACTGTAAATCTCTCCCAGTATGTCCAGCAATGTTTGCTTTCTATATTTAGGTGGTCCTATATTGAGGGTATGAACCTTTATAAAGGTTATATTCCCTTGTTGGATTGATCCCTTTTTTAAATTATGTAATGTCCTTTATCTTTTATTATAGCCTTTGTTTTAAAATTTATTTTGTCTGATATCAGTATTGGTACTCTAGGTTTTGTTTTTTTTAGGTTTTCATTTATATGAAATGTCATTTTCTACGTTGAATCTCTGTATCTTTGGACTTGAAGTCTGTTATAGACAGCACATACAAAGTCTGTCCAGAAAAAGTCCAACCATTGTTAATGTAACAAGAATGGTTTGTACAACATCTGTGCAACCTGGCAGCCAAAGAGAGTGGACTTGAATGCACATGAGTGAATGATAACTACTTCACTGTACTAGTCAGTGGGGGTGGTAGAGTGAGCATGTGTATTGTGTGGCTGTCACATTCAAAATGACTAAGCAAGTAGAGCAATAAATCTGCATCAGATTTTGCATTAAGCTTGAACATTCCTCCATGGAAACTATTTGAATGATTCAGAAGGCTGCAGCTTTCAGCAACTGGTGATGGGCAGCTTCATCACAATGATGCGCCTGCTCATGCATCATGTCTTGTGCAGAGTTTTTTTGTGAAACATCAAATCACCCAGGTGACTCAGTCCCCTATAGCCCAGATTTGGAACCCTACAACTTCTGACTTTTCCCCAAACTAAAATCACCTTTGAAAAGGAAGAGATTTTAGACCATCAGTGAGATTCAGGAAAATACGACTGGGCCGTTGATGGCAATTGGGAGAACTGTGTGAGGACCCAAGGTGCCTACTTCGAAAGGGTCTGAGGTGTCATTGTCCTATGCACAACATTTTTTTTATCTCATATCTTCTTCAGTAAATGTCTCCAGTTTTCGTAGTACATGGCTGGACACTTTCTGGGAAGACTTTGTGTATGAGCCTTGTTTTCTTATGTATTCAGCTGCTCTATGTCTTTTTAATTGAATTTATTGGGATGACATTGGTTAACAAAATTATATAGGTTTCAAGTGTACAATTCTATAATACATCATCTGTAAACTGTATTGTATGTGGACCATACAAAGTCAAGTCTCTTTCTGTCACCATTTATCCCCACTTTACCCTCTTTTACTTTTCCCACCTCCCTTTCCCTCATATAATCACCATATTACTTTCTGTCTATAAGGTTTTTTTCAGCTTAATCCCCTCACCTTTTTCACGCAGCCCTCCAACCACCGTTTGTTATGACAGCTGTTGGTCTGTTTTCTGTATCTATGAGCCTGTATCTATTTTATTTATTTATTTATTTATTTATTTATTTATTTATTTATTTTGTTCATTAGATTCCACATGTAAGTGAAATCACATCATATTTGTCTTTCTCTGACTGGCTTCTCTCACTTAGCATAATATTGTCCAGGTTCAGCCTACTGTTGCAAAACATGAGATTGCCCTATTTTTTTATGGCCAGGTAGTATTCCATTGTGTAAATATACCACAGCTCTTTTATCCACTCATCTGCTGATGGGCACTTGGGCCACTTCCGTATTTTGGCTATTGTAAATAATGTTGCAATGAACATAGGGTGTATATATCTCTTTTGAATCAGTGCTTCAGGTTTCTATGGATATAATCCCAGAAGTTGAATTACTGGATCATAAGGCAGTTCCATTTTTGGGTGTTTTTTTTTTTCAGTCCTCACACAGGATATTTATCCATTGATTCTAGACAGAGGAAGGAGAGAGAGAGAGAGAGAGAGAGAGAGAGAGAGGGAGGGAGAGAGAAGGTGCCTCCTGAATGCACCTTGATGGGACCAAACCCCCAACCTAGACATGTGCTCTGACCTGCAACCAAACCCACAGCCTTTCAGTTTAAGTGACAATGCTCCAAGCAACTGAACCCCACCAGCCAGGGCCTGTTTTTAGTTTTGTGAGGGATCTCCATTCTGTTTTCCAAACTGGCTGCACCAATATGCATTCCCACCAACAATGCACAAGGGTTCCTTTTCTTTACATCCTCACCAACACATATTGTTTGTTAATTTATTGATGGTAGCCATTCTGCCAGGTATGAGATGATATCTCATTATGAATTTAATTTGCACTTTTCTGATGATTAGTGACATTGAGCATCTCTTCATATATTTATTGGCCATCTGTATGTCCTGTTTGGAGAAGTGTCTATTCAGAAGCTTTGCCCATTTTTTAATTAAATTATTTAATTTCATGTTGCATTTTATAAGTTCCTTATAAATTTTGAGTATTAACCCCTTATCAGATGTATTATTGATGAATATGCTCTCCCTTTCATTTTGTCCTTTCAGTTTGTTAATGGCTTCCTTTGCTGTGCAAAAAATTTTTAGTTTGATATGCTTTCATTGGTGTATTTTTTCTTTTGTTTCCCTTGATTGAGGAAATATATCAGAAAACATATTGTTAAGAGAAATGTTCAAGATTTTACTTCCTATGTTTCCTTCTAGGATTTTATGGTTCGAGTCTTACATTTAATTTTATAATTCATTTTGAGTTTATTTTTGTATATGATGTGAGAAGGTGGTCGGTCTAGTTTCATTTTTTTTGCACATATCTGTCCAGTTTTTCAACACCACCTATAGAATAGGCTGTTTTTATCCAATTGTGTGTTCTTGCTTCCTCTGACAAATACTAATTGACCAAAAGGCATGGGTATATTTTCAGGCTCTCTATTCTCTTTTGTTGATCTATATATCTGTTTTTATGCTAGATCCATGCTGTTTTGATTACTATAGCCATGTAGTATAATTTGCTATCAGGTGTTGTGATTCCACCATTTGGTTGATTAGAATATTTAATTATTTACATTTAAAGTGATTATTGATAAGTATGTAGTTATTGCCATTTTATTATTTATACTTATGTTTCTTTTATTCCTTTCTTTTTAAAAAAGCCCATTTAACATTATTAACATGGTTTGGTTGTGAGAAACTCCTTTAGCTTTTTCTTATCTGGGAAGCTTTTTATTTCTCCTCCAACTTTAAATGATAACCTACTAGGTAGAGTTGTCTTGTTCATATGTTCTTGCTTTTCATCATCTTGAATATTTTGTGCTAGTCCCTTCTGACCTGATGTACTTCTGTTGGGAAATGACCTGACAGTCCTATGAGAACTCCATCATAGGTAATTGTCTTTCTTTTGTCGCTTTTAAGGTTCTAATTTGTACAGCCTTTTTCATTTTAATTATGATGTGTCTTGATGTAGGCCTCCTTGGATTCATCTTCTCTGGGATTCTCTGGGATTCCTGGACTTGTGTGCCTTTTTCTTCACCAAGTTAAGAAAGTTCTTGGTCATTATTTCTTTAAATAGGTTCTCAATCTTCTGCCCTCTCATCTCTATCTTGTACCCCAATGATACATTGTTTTTGTCCTAAAGGTCCCTTAAACTATTCACATTTTAAAAATTCTTTCCTATTTTTGCTGTTCTGATTGACTGTTTTCTGATACCTCATTTTCCAAATTGTTGATTCAATACTCTACCTAATCTGTGGTTGATTCCTTCTAGTTTATTATTCATTTCAGTTATTTTATTTCTCATTTCTGACTGGTTCTTTTTTGTTATTTCTATGTTCTCTTTTATGCTGCTAAAGTTCTTACTAAGTTCTTTGTGTATCCTTATCATCATTGTTTTGAACTCTATTGGATATTTTGCTTACCTCCATTTTATTTCTTTATTTTTTCCGGAGGTTTCTTTTGTTCTTTCATTTTGAACATGTTTCTTTGTTTTCACATTCTGGCTGCCTCTTTGCATTTGTTTTTATGTGTTAGGTAGATCTGCTATGTCTCTTCCAGTCTTGGTAGGGTGGCATTATATAGTTGGTGTCTTGTGGGATCTAGTGGCTCAGTCTTCCTGATCTCTTGAGCCAGGTACTCCAGGTTTTCTTCTTGTGTTGGTTATGTGTGCTCACCTGTTGAAGTTAAGCTGTAATTGCTGTTGGCATATTCATGGGTGGAATTGATTCTTGGCCCAGGCCGGTATGAGGATTGGCAATGACCACTGTTAATAGTTACTGTATTGTGGCTGACACCATGAAGAAAAATTCACCCCAGCAATGTCTGTTGCCTATTGAGACCTCCCTTTAGGACGCCTGCCTATGGAGCTAATCAGGCCATGCTCTGTTCTGGTCTGAAGCCAACTACCAGGCGTGTTGGTCCTAGAGCCCCTTGGGAGGATCTTGGTTCAGGCCAGTGTCAGACACTGCTTGTGACCAGTTCTGGGCTACCTTTTAGGAGCTACAAAGCAATCCAAGGTTAGTAGCTCCCTGGATCTGTTTGGATAGAGCCATGCTGCATACCAAGGCTGGCTGCCACCAGTACCAGGAATGGGTCAGATCAGCAAAGGCCCAAGGCACTATGAGAGACACTGTTGCCTGCTGCCTGTCTGTTAGGCTCAACCACTGAAACTGCCTCAGGCAGTATCCAAGTTGCATGAAGCAGGTTCTCAGGGAGTCACCAGATAGGGGCAAGTGGGGTTCGCCAGTTTAGTACAGATTCAAAGTTTGTGTAGTGTCAGGTATGAAGCCCCCCAGAAAAGATCTCAGGGTACTCCAAGACCAGCTGCTATCCACCTTGGGCCTCCAGACCTTTACGGCAGGGTAGTGTCTCAGGAAGCCATCAGGGTTGAGCCAGCAGAATTCATTGGACTAATGCAGGTTAAGATTTGTCGGCATGGGGTGGGGTTTAATGCAGCAAAGATAACCCTTGCCCTAAAGCTACACCACTTAGTCTCTCCCTGTGTGTCTCTGGTAACCTTTAGTGTGCCAAAAAGTGAATAATTTCAGAAGCTAAAATTTGATGAGTTGGAGAATTGTAAGAGCTTTCCAAAATTAAATGTGGGGCCCTGGAATTAGGATGTTGTAAAATTTGACAACTAATTTGTGTTAGAATGAGTTATAGATGCCAGAGCTAAATATGTGGAATACATTTTAACGTTTGCTTTGAGTGAGATTCAGCACATTGGACAGGGGGACCAGCACTGTCTGAAAAGGTTTTATACAGTCAAATTTAAGAACTGGAGCTATTGAACCATTAGGGTGGATTAAATAATCATAATCAGTGAAGAAAATAATTTTAGGTAAAAGTGGTTGCAGAAAGTGACTCCAGTTTTATTGGGAACAACAGAATTTTGACTAGTAGATTTTATTAGCTAGAGAATAGTATAGTACTACATACTCTAGAGTTTTTCCAGATTTGTTTCTGGTGTTGCTCTTTCCACAGTCATTGTACTAAGCATTCTTAAATTCATTAGCGTGTAGTTTTATGCCTTCAATTCTGAATTATTTTTTCTATCATTTCTTTGATCATTTACTCCTCATCTTTTTCTCTCAATTGCTATTATTAGTTGGGTACTGATCTCCTAACTTTTATACCTTTTTTTTCCAGTGTTCCTCTAGATTTTAATCAAACTTTCTGGGTGATCCTCTTGACCTTATATTCTACACATTTTACTTTTTATTTAAATTTCAGCTGTTCAGGACTTTAATTTATTTCTTGTTGTATTTTCCCTCTTTCTGTAACACATGCCTTTATTTCAAGGTTACAACATGTTCTTAACTATCTGAAGGTATTGAATGTTAATTCATTTAAGTTTTTTTTTCTCTGCATTATCTCTAATTCCTTTGAGTTCCTTTTTGTTAGATTTAGTGGGCTTTCTTGGGTCTTTCTCTTCCATGTTGGAGACTTTCCTTGATCTTGTCTTCTCTAAGATTGAGGAACTATAAAGCGGATTAGAGTTCTGTATGCATGGGTGTGGTATGTTAACTGGTGAGCTACTTTTAAGACAACTGGATTAAAAAATTTGCTATTTCCATTTCAGATGCTGTAAATGTGTGTTTCTGTATATCAAATTTCTTTCTCCTCTAACCTGCCTAGCGGTATGTGAGCTTCATCAATGATGCTCAGGAGGCAGGTTTCAGAAAGAGGCTGGGGTCTCACTGGTTAGTGTATGGGCTTACACCTGATCTCTTCATCTTCAGTTTGGGACCTCATGCCTACTTTTCTTTGCATGGAGGCTTGCTAGCTCACTGTGTCTGAAACAAATTCCTCCTGGCTTTCAGAGTTGGAGAAGGGAGGCAGTCATCTGATGCTACAGGTTTGAGTGGATACCTGGTATCTAACTCCATATACAGACTTTCAAACACCTGTTTTCAGTCTCTACCTAATCTGCCTCTTTTTGCAGTTCTCCATACTCTTAACTGTGGAGCCTTTTTTGAAATAATCTGAGGTGAATTGGTTTATTTTTTATCAATTATCTCCACATCCTCCCCCACACAGAAGTACTTGAATTTGACCTATCTCCTCTGTGCTAAGATTTTCATTAAGTTCTTTACCTGTTTTCTTTCTTTAAATATTATAACTTAGGATTATAGATACCTTTGAGTTTGATTAAACATGGGTTGTAATTTCTGTTTCTTTAACTCTGTGTTTTGTTATGGCTTCAGTAGAACAGGAAAAAAAGTTTCTATTTCACCTTCTTGAAACTATAAATCTAATGCAATACTTTGTAAGTCTTAATATATGATAATAGAAATATTTTGGAAAAGAGTATATGAATTTAAGAATGAGATTTTCTTTTTTCTTTCATTCATTCTTTAGATTCCACATATAAGTGAAATCATGTAGAATTTGTCTTTCTCTGACTGACTTATTTCACTTAGCATAATGCCCTCTAGGCTTACCCATGCTGTCACACATGGTAAGATTTCATTCTTTTTTATGGCTGAGTAATATTCTATTGTATATATGCACCACAACTTCTTTTTTTCTTTATAAGAGTGGGATATTTTAATGTAGCCAGCTCATTTCATTAGAAATAAATAAGTTACTGGTTTTGAACTATCCTGAAAATTTAGACACGAGTATGATTTTTGACCTGGGCATCATATTTCTTCTCTCTCTTCTTTCATTTTATATTAACAGTGGTAAGAGACTCAGCCCTAATAACAGAACTTTCATATTCCACTAATAGTATTCACACATCTTCTGTTCTTTTCCAGCTTCGACCCTCCTTTGGATCTGTCATGTCTTCCATTATCAGGAGATGACATCACTTTAGACTTCCCAGCTAGTAAAAGTCTTCTCTTCCTCCAGCTTCCTGTCATAAAAACTCCTCTCTTATTTTGGTGAAATAGGGGTCCTTTCTTCTATCTAGGTCTAACACCTATGCCTGGGCTTTGAATTTCATCTTTCCTCCTTTTTCAGAACCTCTATCCTTTTTATTATTTCCTATATTTTATCCCCTCATTCTCCATCGCCCCCACCTTACCAATGTTTTAACATGCTTTAAGTTTCGATCCTGAAGGAAAACCACCTTTTTTAATTTCTCATTTCCTTCCAATTACTAACTCACTTTACTCCTCGCATTCACAGAAAAACTTTTTGATTTTTCTATAATCAATCTTTGTACTCCCTCATTTCTCACTTATTCTGGAACTTATTGCAGTCTGGTTTAATACTTATCACTCTATAGAAACTATTCTTACTGAAATAAAAAAAAATAGAATGGCTTCCCTGTTGTCAATATAATGGGTATATTGTGTAACTATTATAGTAGTTAACTACTCTTCAGCTTGGCACTGTCGATCAATCTTTTATCCCAGAAATACCATTCCTTTGGTTTTCATAGTAACATAGTATCAGTCAGGGTGAGTTAGCTTATGTTACAATAGAAAAACATCCTCTATATCTATAACAGATGGACTTTGGGCTCTGATCCGCCTTGTCCTCACTCTTAGACACATACTGATGGAGCAGGCATTATCTGGAACATGACCAATTGTAACAGCGAAGGAAAAGAAAGACTGTGGTAAAGCAGACGCTAGCCCTTATAGTCTCAGCCAGGAGTTAACATGTCACTCTGTTTATATTTCATTGACCAAATCATGGAATGTGGACCCACCTGTCACCAAAGGAGCAGAGTAGTGCTTGAGTAATTTGGGAAAATCACTTGAGAGCCATTATCATCTTTTACTACAAAACTACCTAAAATATTCAAATTTAGTCAAGCAATATAAACCAAAACATATGATACTATTTGGAAATATTCTTTCAACAATTTTACCAATTGAATGAATCAGTCACGGTTGACTGATAACTATACATAAGGGATAAGTATATTAAAATGTAGAAATATAAATGTATTCATTTATTAAATAAATCCTGTTTATTCTATTTTCCCTAGTTACTGTATACTAAGCACAGTGATAAATGATGGATATTAAGCAAAACATGATGGCTACAGGGAAATACTATATAAATCTTACAATTCTGGATTTCCCCCACCCCCATTTATCAATAAATTCCTTTACATTTGTAGAAAGTTAACCTGAAAATATAGTTATTATTGCCTATGAGATAAAAATTAGAATATTTGCAAACCTGAAACAGGTATTATGAAAAGAAAGTAGAGTATTTTTAGTTCAACTACTTTAGAGACTGTACTAGTTAATTAAATACATTCTGGTTCTTAGATGTAGGTGAATAAGATCTTTCTCCCAGTTAGCACCAAGATCAAAATCTAGGTTAAAATTAGCAATCTTATAGTCTTGAGAAAAATTTTAAAAAGTTGGCAATTATCAGAGAAAATAAAATTTTCATTTGGAAAGGACTCTCTGATGAAGTTATTAACATTTTTAATTAACATTTTTTATCATAAAAATGTCATCGGGTAAATATTCACTAGAGTGGGACTTCAGAATAACCAGGCGTATATCCATCAAATCCACATTTGGAGACACTGCCTGAAGTTTGAGACCAATCCCAAGTAATAAGTAGGGTCTGGAAATGTAAACATAAATTATAGAGGTGCCGCTCCACTTTCATTTCTTTTATATACTTGCTCTTTTCCTAACAGGAAAGGGCAAGTGGACAAATGTGATAAGAGCTGGAAACGCGAAGCCCCAGCTATCCTGGAAAGAGAGTACTCCGATTATAAAAATTCTTCAAAGATCTTATTTTTTAAAAATATCACAAGGTTTTTTAAGTGCTTCTTGAGAACATGCTGAGATGGAATGAAAGTTAGATGAAAGATAGTGCCTAGAAGCAGAAAGGTGGAAAAACTGTTCTAGCACTTCCCAAATCAAGCCAAATTCATTTTAGCTTATACAGTTGTCCCCCCCTGAGTCAGTGCACTGTAGAAGGTGGAGACACCCAACACGTTTATAATAGGTCAAAGCAAAGAAAGTGTGACTGAAGGTCAGAACATGAGTCTCGCTACAGCAGGTTGGTGCTGCTCCAAAGATCATTGCGCCTGGAGACCTGTAGGAAAAGTAGGTATGACTCAATTTACATGGATATGAATTCACTTAAACAGGACAGTTTTATTGCTTTCTGAAGGTTCATGATTATTTTAGTTGGATCTTTAGGACTACAATTGCCCTTCAAATGTGGGACATTTAGAAAAGAAAACATTAAGATGTATTAAATAAAAAGAATAAATTGAGTTGGGTAAAAATCATGGGAAAATCCAATTGTCACCAAGATAGTGTGTGATTGTAACGTTAAATTAAGGTGTGCCACTGAGCAAGCCCTCTAACCAGCTTTGTCTGAGATCCTCCTGCAGGCTCACACAGGCATTCTAGGGGAAAAAAAAAAAGGCTGATCTGGACGGTAGAAGAAGGAAAGCTCTGGCTGACTTCACTACCAAGACAAGCCTGTGATCTCACATCTCTCCATTACTTAAGAACATCTCAGACTCTGTTTTGATACAGTTCTTCAGTAGACCATCATAGCTGGCTCTGTGGAACCAGAGGAAGATGGCAAATGTCCCACGTAGACTTACATCTTTGGTTATTCAGTTTTGGAGGGGAGCGCAAACATATGATCTCCCGTTGAGACTTGGCCCATGATAAGTAGAAGAAAATACCCATATTAGGAAAGGGAGAGTTGTTGCGAAGTCCAAGTTAAATATGACACCCTTTCTCCCCTCAGGATCCCATGTGTGGGCATGTGTGCTTGACAGAAGGATTAAAACATCCCTGGTTTCATCTGACTTAATTTGGCACATGTGAACGCAATTTATCTTCTCAGTGTGTTGGCCTCTCTAGCCAGGTTCCAGTGATCTCACAGTGGAAATTTTCAACGTTAAATTTTGCGTCGTGAAATATTTTTGAGATTTAAAAATTTTGTGTTTATGTTAAGGAAAAATGTCAACATGAAATAAAACACTTACTGGCAGTTCTATTAATAAGTTGAATTGAAACATACATGTAAGAGTGATATTGAATTTTAGCAAATGGTGTCCTTATCACAAAGTTTGCGTTCAATACCCCTTTGTATCTAGGAGATGGCATTTCTGTAGTGCGGACATTTAAAATGTGACTGGCCATGCAGTCCGTCTACAAACTGAATGTTCAAATAAAGTGCGTAACATCAAAATGCATTTCCAATGGTTTAAGTACAAAGTGTTTTTAATAATTCAATTCAATAAACACACAGTATATGCTTTGAGAATGTGCACTGCACTGTGGTTAAGGCAGACTGCCACCAGTGACTGCTTGAGACCTTAGGCAAGTTATTTAGCCTTCTTTGCCTCATTGTCTTTTTCTGTCAGTAGGGATAATGTAACTACCTAGGGCTGTGAGGATTAAATGAGTTAATATGTGAAAAGAGTGCTTAAAGCAAGGCCTGGTACATAGGGCTCCGTAAATGTTGGCAGGTGCTATAATTTACCTGCCGCAAGCACTTCCCCAGGTGCTGTAGCACAAACAAAGGTGTATGAGCAAAAGCCCTTCAAGGTGCAGAAACTACCACTTCAAGGTGAGAGGTATTCAGTGAATTGTAATTCAACTCAGGCTTTGATAAGACCTCTAACTGAGACACAAAGTGCAACTGGCAGTACACGGGAAGGGCAGGTTTATGACAAGGGCTGTATTTGATTTGGATCTGAAATGACAGGTAAGATTTTGACAGGAAGAGGGGAAAAATGAGGGAATGATCAAACGTTCTAGGCAGAGGAAGCAAAGAGGATAAACTTTGGGAAATAGCAGGTACAAGGGATACCGCCCATTGCAAATCGGCAAAGAACACAGTGCACAGTATCCCTGCAGGTAACACTGTGTCCTGTGACCCATGGCAGCAATGGCTAGTTTATTTCATCATTCCTTCCTGCTGAACCTGAAATACCACAGCATCCTTAATGTAGGACTCAAGAGAACACTTTATTTTCACTAATTTGGCTCAGGTAATCAAATCTGCTTGCCACCTCAGGTATAGGATAGCTCAGTAATGAGGGTAAGTATAGGAATATATAAGAAGAAAAATTTAAAAAAGAGTATTCATTATGTACCTTCACATAAGTTATTTAATTCTTATAACAAATAGAAAAGGTAACTGTTTTCTTTTCATTTTATATGTAAAGAAATTGAGACTGAGAAAGGTTAAGAACCATTCCATGGTCATTTAGCTGGAAATTATTGGAGTCAGAGTTTAAAACCAGGGCTTTTACATTTATATTATAATATCGGACCTCATTTAAAACAACAAGATAAGATTAAATGAATTATAAGCCAGCATTTAATTTCATGTTAAAATTTTTTGAAATCTATTTTCCATGTATTGGGAAGCTATTGAAAGCTTTTGAACAGAGAAATAGCTTTCATTGGCTTTGTGTTTTAGGAATAAAACCCAGGTGGCAGGATGGAAAAATACATTGGAAGCAAGGAGATTGGAGATGGGATGACCAATTTGTTGGGAGAAAAATGGGATGTGAGTGGAAAAGAAGTAATGGGATCAAATTATAAGTTCAAAATGAAATTTATCGGACTTATTGACTACTTGGAAAGAGGTGGTATTTCTGAAATTTCGAGTGTAGCAACTCGACAATTGATGTGGCCAGGTAGACAGTGAATTAAGTTTGAGATAGTAGCGGAATATACAGACAGGGATTTTCCCTCCCTCCCTCCTTTCCTCCCTTCATTCCCTTTCCCTTTCTCCCTCCTCCCCCCTCCTCATTCTTTCTTTCTTTCCTTCTTTCTCTCTCTCTTTCTTTCAACTCCTCCTTCCTTCGTTCCTTCCTTCCTTCCTTCCTTCCCTCCCTCCCTCCTTCCCTCCTTCCCTCATTCCCTCCCTGCCTTTGTATAGATAAGGTTTAACATGTTAAGCTTTATTCTTCAGTCAAAAAATAATGGGCTCTAGACTAATGAAACTCTAAACACCTTTAGACTATATCAAGAATGGGTATATTTTTCCGTTGTATTAAAGTGTGTGTGTGTTAGAGAGTTAGAGAGAGAGAGAGAATGAAAATAGAGTTATAGGACTTAAAATAACTCTTGATATTATCAGAGAAATACTCCAAATTTCTCATTAAATCACTTTTATTTAAGGAACAGGTAGATTTATTATGTCGTTGTTATTCTTCCATGGTAGGGAATCCTTGCCCAGTCAGAAATAAACTCACTGCCAGAGCTCTCAGTAGTCTGACCTACTTAGCTAGGTTTTATTTTTACTGGGTTTGTGGTTGAATTCTGCAAAGGTGTCAGAATGGTAGTTTCTGAGGCTAATAGGCAGTAGAATACGCAAGGTTGTTGGAAAACATGTGAGTTATGAAGCTCAATTCCTGTTTTTCTATAGCTGTATTGAAATGCCTTTAACCTATAGAGCATGGCAAAATGTGAAAGGTGTGTTATGCTTTTAATCTATCTTTAAACATCAATTAGAGTTTAAGTTATAGTGATACCCAGTAACTTTATCATTCCAATAATCCTGTATAACTGGAAGGTGATGCATGAAGAGCCTTGTAGAAATTTACTTGACAGCAAGTAAACCAAGGTTTGGAAATTGATCAGTGCTTTTAGTGCTATTGAATTTCTGTGCAGTGTCAGCATAACTTCAACGGAAAGATCTTTAGTTTATAAAAATTGTCAACACAGATGAGGAAGCATTAAAATGAGAGCCATCATACACTAAAACCCAAAGTGGCACACAGACATAAACATGGACTTACCATTCCTATAAGAAAATTAAGGTGCAGTCATTAATAAGCTTAATTTTTATATTAGTAGAAATACTATATGTTTTAATAATTAAAGATAACATTTTACATGAAAATAATTACAGTCTTTCATAATTCAGTGAGGAATGAAAGTGATTTGTCTTTCTCATAGGTAATACTTTTTATAAGCACTGATGATTCAGAGCAAGGAACATATTCCTGTGTTTAGACTGGTCCTAAAGAATTTAGCAAGTAAGGAATTTAATAGTAAGTTTTAGGGACTTTGAAAGTAATAAAATCATGGGAGATATGTAATAATTATGAATGAATTTATATAGAATAGTAATTTTAAAAACTGAAGATGAAGAAGGCAATTTGTTTATTTAGAGATAGTGCAAGTAATTACTTAGAAATGTTTCCCTAAAAAGAGCAGGTTCTAACCTTCAAACTTAAATTAAGAATCAAAGAAAGGGAGTGATATTTACCTCCCTCAAGGTCTGAATATTGATCAATGCTCTTCGTGCTATTGAATGTCTGTATAGTGCCAGCATAATTTCAAGTGAAATATACTTAGTTTATAAAATTTAAGCAAATTAATAACTGAAGATCGAGCAAAATGGGGTTGGCAATAATTCACGAACATCTGTTTTCAGATGAATAGGATTACCGATTCAAAACTGTAGGGAAAAAGTGACAAATAATCAGGGCCCTGGCTGTAAGTTTCACATTTGGGTTGGGAACCAGCTCCCTCAGCAATCAGCCTGGTAGCTCCCTCTCCCTGCGCGTCCTCGGCACACCGCACACAGAGCATCTGCTTGTCTACTGCGTCCAGCTGTGAAGAATTTAAGGGAGTCTTCTCTGGGGTGCCAGCCCTAGGAATGTTCTCCGTGCAAATTGTTCCCAGAATTTCAATGTGGCAAAGCTCACTATGGGACCATCTTTTTTATTTATATTTTGCAACAACTGTAAAAATATTTGGCATGCTCCTCGTTCCACCTTTGCTACTATTCAGTTAGTGTTTGCCTCAGAAATGTAGTGCCAAGATGGAAGTTCCCTGTGTTTATTTTATTTCTAGCGTGGCATCTTGCTTTTATGTGTACAGATAGGGAAAGAAAGAAGGAAAAAGGTTTCACATTTCCCTCTTTGCATTAATTCACAGCCTGAAGTGGAAGTTCTGGTTAAATCATGAAAGTCATGGGCTTACAAGATGTTGTACAGCATTTATATGCTGTCCTCATGATAGTAGTTTTAATGTACTTATAAAGACACTTTGACAGCAAGTAAACCTTTGAGAGAGCTTTAGTAAGTAATTTTTTAAACCCTAAAACTGCAGTTTGAGTTTTCTATTTAGAAATTGGAAAGAAAAATGTATGGGTTTTGTTTTTATTGTAGTGTTGGATTATATGGGAAGTAGTAAGAGGTATCAGAGACTTTCTGTTTGTTTTTAATTTTGTTAACCAAGAGGTTCTGTTCAATCATCCGAACAAAAGGAAGCATCAGGCTTTAGGTTGAATAATATTATGGGGATGAAGGGAACCTGGGTACCTTGGTGTGGGGTAAAGGAAGTATGATATGAGCTGACTGATTATCCCTTCCCTAAGGTTTGACATAATAAGTATATTAGAAAAAGGCATCGAGATGGAGATAAATTTAAACCTGGTTAAAAAGAAAAAAGGCAATAACAGGTCTTCCAAACACCACTTAACATTGCCTCTCACTGACTAAGGAGCTCTTCATAAAAGAAATGCTATGACCTCAGTAATTATAAAACCTACACTTTTAGAAAACTAACTGATCTTAGTGAAGAAAAAATCATAGCTTAAGAATGTGACAACCATGATAAGGTACTGAAAAGTCAATTTCCTTAAGGCAGTTAACATGGACTTTGTAATGAACTAAATACTGGGAAATTTAATTTGAATTTTCCAAACTGTGTGCCCAGATATGTATGAGTGAAACATATTTTCAGAAAAGCTATAAAACAACTATATTTCTTGATGAAGATTAATAGTCTGCTTACACGAAAGACTTTTTTTTTTTAAATCTAAGCATTTCAAACAGTAAGTATTGATTCTACAATTAGGGGGAATGAATTTGTGGTAAGAAAACAATCTGCAAGTTACATTGAGTCTAGGATCATATTTTTTCTATTTTGAATCTAGGATTACTGTATTTTCTCTTTTAAGTAGAAGAACAATTTCAGTTATATCTATCAAAAATACTAATATTTAAAATGTTTAAATTTTTATTTCAAATAAGTAACATTTCTAAATTATACTTATTTTGAAAAATTCTTGAAACAATAAAATTCCAAGATAGTAAAATAACTGCTGACTTTCTGAACATCAAGTCTGTGATCACAGATCTTCTCAATTGAATGAGAAAGGAGAACAGAACTTCACCTCAGGCCACTGCTTTATGGGCACAGGAGGTAGTGTCTTCAAAAAGAACCCGGTGAAAGTAAAGTCAGGCTCACCAGAGGAATGAAGACCCAAGGGGCATTGTATAAGGCATCCCATGTGAAACCTCAAAACCAGAAAGCAGGCTTAGAAAAGGGGGCACTTGACATGAAAGCTAATTTTGGAAAGAGTAGGACAAGACCATTAGAGACAAGTGTAGTTTACTTCAGAACTACGGCAGTCCTAGTGTTCGCGGTGTGCATAGGTGTACATTACAAGAAGCCAGATTAGACTGCCTGTCACCAGCTTCAGAGCCTATATTGTGGACCCATGAAGGGATTCAAAAGACAGACACTGCTCTCTGACCTTCCTTAGTGGCTGAAGAGCACAGCCAGCATCATTCCCTGATTTTTTTCCTACTTACACAAATTTATTAGCTCATTAGGATGGATTAACCTCTCTCCCTTATGGACACCGGGTCTAGGTGAAACCAAAATAAGCAGTCAATTCAGAAAAAATAATAAGGCATAATAATAAAATCAATAATTGGATTTAGTTAATGGGTCATTCTATTCAGTCCACCCATGTTTCCTGAATGATCCAACACCACCAAGTTGACATAAGCAGTAATCGTGACAACAACAATTTCAATGGTGAAGACTATAAATACTTGTATTCATTTATTTAAAATTTACAGCAAGCACAACAGGTAGATTTTGCATTTCAGGAGACTGGTTCCAAGATAAATAACTAGACTTGCTCAGTGACAGAGCCTTACCACTTTCAGTCATGGGGATAAACCCCTGTGATCCTCACACCGGCCTGAGAACAGTTAATAGTATCTCCACCCCGCCTTTCCCCTCTGCAAATTATTTTTTAACATAAGATGGTGAGACTCTGAAAGGTTAAATGACTTGACGTGCAAACAAAAAATAACAATAAAACTGAGGTTCAATCCTCAAGCAGTATGACTCCACAACCCATGCCTTATCCCAGGGTCTTGAGACACAGGAATTCACAGCAGAGAAATGTCTGGAGAACTTGGTGCTGTTTGGTCTCCATGCTTTGGTCTCAGCCCAGAGCAGCAGCCCTCTCTAGCTGCGGCACGTATTGAAGGAACATCCCCCAACTTTAGCACTTCTTATATCCTTCTGGTTTCCCTCATTAGATTCCGAGATGTAAATATCCTACTACTGCTCCAAAAGGAAAATGGGAGTTGGAAGGAGCATGTGAGTTTCCAAGAGGTAAGGAAATAAATCCCACCTAGCTTCCCCATTTCCCCAACCTCTCTCTCACTTCTCAATTTCCTACATCAAAGAGCAGGTAAGAAAGGACCGAGCTCTTCATCCTCCGCTTTGTGCTGTTCTGTGTATCCCTAATCCCCCTTGCAATTCATTATCTCTTTCTCTATTTGAGACATAGACCTTTATTCATTTTTATTTTTTATTTTTTGTTAGTCATCATATATTTTATTTTATTATTTTATTTTGGGGGTATATTTTATTGAGTATGCTATTACAGTTGTCCCATTTCTCCCCCTTTATCTCCTCTGCCCTGCGCCCCATCCCATCCTCCCCAAAACTCTTAGTCCATGTCCATCGGCTGCACTCACCAGTTCTTTGGCTTCTTAATTTCACATACTACTCCCAGCCTCCCCCAACCGCTTTTTCAATTTTTTTGTCAACGTTTCCCGCCACCACTTTCCCCAGCCCTACCCACTCCTGGCTCCAACCCTCAATCCTGCCTCCATTTGGCTTTGTCCATGGGTTCTTTATGCATGTTCCTTGATGACCCTTCCACTCCCTTTCCCCTGTCATCGCCTTCCCTCCTCCCCTCTGGTTACTGTCAGTTTGTTTTTTATTTCAATGTTACCGGTTTTATTTTGCTTGCTTGTTTATTTGGTTGATTAGGTTCCACTTATAGGTGAGGTCATATGGTATCTGTCTTTTACCACCTGGCTTATTTCACTTAGCATAAAGCTCCCCAGTTCCATCCATGCTGTTGTGAAGGGCAGTAGCTCCTTCTTCCTTTCTGCTGCATAGTATTCCATTGTGTGAATGTACCACAGTTTTTTGATCCACTCATTTACTGTTGGGCACTTAGGTTGCTTCCATGTCTTGCCTATTGTAAATTGTGCTGCTACGAACATTGGGCGCACAGGTTCTTTTGAATTGGTGTTTCAGGATTCTTAGGGTATAATCATAACCGTGTAATTTGCTGGGTCAAAAGGTAGTTCCATTTTTAGTTTTCTGAAGAAATTCCAAACTGTTTTCCACAGTGGCTGCACCAGTCTGCATTCCCACCAACAGTGCATTAAGGTTCCCTTTTCTTTACATCCTCGCCAACACTTATTGTTTGTTGATTTGTTTATGATGGCCATTCTGGCTGGTGTGAAGTGGTATCTCACTGTGGTTTTAATTTACATCTCTCTGATGACTAGTGATGCTGAGCATCCTTTCATATGCCTCTGGGCCCTGTGTATGTCCTCCTTGGAGAAGTGTCTGTTCAGGTCCTTTGCCCATTTTTTAATTGGATTGTTTGTCTTTCTGAGGTGGAGTCATGTGAATTCTTTATATATTTTGGAGATCAAACCCTTGTCCGAGGTATCATCGGCAAATGTATTTTCCCATATGGTTGGTTCCTTTTTTATTTTGCTGATATTTTCTTTAGCCATGCAGAAGCTTCTTATTTTGATGAAGTCTCATTTGTTTATTCTTTCTTTTATGTCCCTTGCTCTAGGGGACATATTGGTGAAAACATTGCAGCATGGAATATCTGAGATTTTCTTACCTAAGTTCTCCTCTAGTACTTTTATGGTGTCATGACTTATATTTAAGTCTTTTACCATCTTGAGTTTATTTTTGTGTGTGGTGTGAGTTGGTGGTCGAATTTCATTTTTTTGCATGTAGCTGTCCAGATGTCCCAACACCATTTGCTGAAAATGCTATTTTTATTCCATTGTATGCTTCTGCCCCATTTGTTGAGTATTAATTGACCATAGTGACATGGGTTTATTTCTGGGCTCTCTATTCTGTTCCATTGATCTACGTGTCTGTTCTTATGCCAGTACCAGACTGTTTTGATTATAGTAGACTTGTAGTGTAGTTTGATATCAGGTATTGTGATTCCTCTGACTTTGTTCTTTCCCAAATTGCTGTGGCTATTTGGGGTCTTTCATGGTTCTACACAAATGTTTGAAATGTTTGTTCTGTATCAGTGAAACATGTCATTGGTAATTCAATAGGGATTGCATTGAGTCTATAAATTGCTTTGGGTAGTATGGAGGTTTTGATGATATTAATTCTTCCATTCCATGGACATGAAATATGTTCCCATTTATTTATGTCTTCCTTAATTTCTTTCTTCAGGGTTGTATAGTTTTCTGAGTACAGGTCTTTTACTTCCTGATTAAGTTTATTTTGAGGTACTTTATTTATCTTGTTACTATTGTAAATGGGACTTTTCACCTGATTTCTGACTCTGATATTTCATTGTTGGTGTGTAAAAATGCCTTCAATTTCTAAATATTGTATTCTACTGTGTTTCCAAATTCAGTTGTTAGGTTGAGTAGTTTTTTGGTGGAGTCAATCAGGTTTTCTATGTATACTATTATGTCATCTGCAAACAATGACAGTTTTTCTTCCTCCTTTCCTATTTGGATGCCTTTTATTTCTTTTTCTTGTCTGATGGCTATGGCTAGGACTTCTAATACTATGTTGAATAGAAGTGGTGAAAGTGGGCATGCTTATCTTGTTCCCAATCTTAGGGGGAAAGCTTTTAGTTTTTGCTTGTTCAGTATAATGTTGGATGTAGGTTTCTCATGTATGGCCTTTATTATGTTGAGGTGTGCCCCCTTTATTCCCACTTTGCTGAGTGTTTATATCATAAATGGGTACTCTACATTTTCAAATGCTTTTTCTGCATCTATTGATATGATCATGTGATTTTTGTCTTTCCTTTGGTTTATGTGATGTATAACATTTATTGATTTGCGAATATTGTACCATACTTGCATCCCAGGGATGAATCCGACTCAATCACAGGGGATGATCTTTTTAATGTATTGTTGGATGTGGTTTGTCAATATTTTGTTGAGGATTTTCGTGCCTATGTTCATCACCGATATTGGCCTGTAGTTTTCTTTCTTTGTTGTGTTTTTATCTGGTTTTGGGATTAGGATGATGCTGGCCTCATAAAAAGAGTTTGGGAGTCTTCTCTCATCTTGGATTTTTTGGAATAGTCTGAGGAGGACAGGGGTTAGCTTTTTCCTTAAAAGTTTTATAAAAATCTCCTGTGAAACCATCTGGTCCAGGGCTTTTGTGTGCCTGGAGTTTTTTTTTATTGCTGCTTGAATTTCACCAGCTGTTATAGGTCTGTCCAGATTTTCTGCTTCTTCTTCACTCAGTTTTGGAAGATTATATTTTTCTAGAAATTTGTCCATTTGAAAAATACCCAGGTTTTCAAATTTCTTGGTATATAGTTTTTTGTAGTAATTTCTTACAATCCTTTGTATTTCAGTGGTATCAGTTGTAATTTCTCCTCTTTCATTTCTGATTTTATTTATTTGCGTCTTCTCCCTTTTTTCTTGATGGATCTGCTTAAAGGATTGTCGATTTTGTTTATCTTTTCAAAGTGCCAGTTTCTGGATTTATTGATCCTTTCAGTTGTGCTTTTAGTCTCCATGCCATTTGGTTCTGCTCTGGTCTTGATTATTTCTTTCCCTCTGTTTGCTCTGGGCTTTGCTTGTTTTATTTCTCTAGTTCTTGTAAATGTTGTGTTAGGTTGTTTATTTGAAATGTTTCTATTTTTCAGGTAAGCCTGTATTGCTATGAACTTCCCTCTCAGGGCTGCCTTTGCTGTGTCCCATAGGTTTTGAGCTGTCGTATGTTCATTTTCATTTGTTTCCAGAAACTTTTTGATTTCTTCTTTGATCTCATTATTGACCCATTCATTGTTTAATAGCATGCTACTCAGTCTCCATGAGTTTGAATGTTTTTGTGTTTTCTTCTTGAGGTTGGTTTCTAATTTTAAGCCCTTGTGTTCTGAGAAAATGCTTGATATGATTTCAATTTTCTTAAATTTGTTGAGGCTTGTATTGTGTCCTATCATGTGGTCTAACTTTGAAAATGTTTCATGTGCATTTGAAAAGAATGTGTCATTTGCTTCATTGGGATGAAAGTTTCTACATATATATCAGTTATGTCCATTTGATTTAATGCATCATTCCATTCAACAATATCTTCGTTGATATTTTGTTTGTATGGTCTACCCATTGTTGAAAGTGGGGTATTAAAATCCTGTACTATAAGTATGTTGCTCTCTATATCTTTCTTGCAGTCCTCCAGGATTTTCCTTATATACTTCAGTGCTCCTATATTGGGTGCATGTAGGTTTACAATGTTATGTCTTCTTGATGGATTCTTCCTTTGAGTATTATGAAGAGTCCTTCTGTGTCTCTTCTTATGGCCTTTGTTTTGAAGTCTATTTTGTCTGATGTAAGTATTGCTACCCTGGTTGTTTATTTCCTGTCCATTTGCTTGGCATATTTTCTTCCAACCCTTCACTTTCAGTGTGTGTAGGTCTTTTGTTCTGAGTGGGCCTCTTGTAGGCAGTATGTGTGGGTTCTGTTTTCTTATCCATTCAGCTACTCTATGTCTTTTAATTGGAGCATTTAATCCATTTACATTTAAGGTTGTTATCAATAGGTACGTATTAATTTTTTCCCTTTGTACTTGTGTTCCTCTCTCTCTCACTCGTTTTCTTCATCTTCTTAAAGTGGTCCCTTTAGCATATCTTGCAATGCTGGTTTGGCAGAGTTGTATTCTTTTAGCCTTCTTTTGTCTAGGAAACTCTGTATTTTACCTTCCATTTTAATTGTAAGCCTTGCTGGGTAGAGTAACCTTGGTTGCCAGCCTTTGTTTTTCATTACTTGGAATATTTCTTGCCATTCCTTTCTGGCTTGTAGTGTTTCTGTGGAGAAGTCAACTGCTAGCCTTATCAGGGCTCCCTTGTACATTACTTCCAGTTTCTCCTTTGATGCCTTTAAGATTCTGTCTTTGTCCTTGAAATTGCCATTTTAATTATGATGTGTCTTGGAGTGGGTCTCTTTGGGTTCCTCTTGAGTGGAACCCTTGGCGCTTCCTGGACTTGTGTGGCTTTTTCTCTCTTCAAATTAGGCAAGTTGTCTATCATTACTTTTTCAGACAGGTTTTCTATCATTTTCTCTTCTTCTCCTTCTGGTGTTCTGATTACATAGATATTATTACATTTCATGTTGTCCTGCATTTCCCTGAACCCCTTCTCATTTTTTTTTATCCTTTTTCCATTTTCTTGCTCTTTCTGGGAGTTTTTTTCTACCATGTCCTCCAGCTCACTGATTCAGCCCCCTGCTTCATGTAGCCTGCTTTTGATTCATTCTACTGTGTTCTTCAATTCAGAAATTGTATTCTTCATTTCTTCTTGGTTCTTGTTGACAGTTCTACATCCTTTTTCATGTTGATATAGTTTTCAGTAAGTTCCTCATAGTTTCCCTGTAGTTTTTGGTAATTCTCACTGAGCTTCTTGAGTTCATTATGACCTATGACCATTGTTTTGAACTCAATATCTGATAGTTTACGTGCCTCTTTTTCAATTGTTAGACTTTCTAAGGATTCCTACTTTCCTTTCAGTTGGGGGTTGTTTCTTTGTCTTTCCATTATTTCGCTGCAGGGCAAAACCACAAAGCCCAGGAAACAAACCCACGTCTACAGAATAACTCCCCCTGCAATCCCACTATCAACAGCAAATGAACCAGTATTAATAAGGCTGTAAAGAGATTAAGAGTATTATAAGAAAGGAGAGCAACTATATTATAAAATCTAGTGATTTAATATGCACCAACTTGATGGACAAGAAATGAATGTTAAAAAGCTATAGGAAAGTAAATATTGCAAATCATGGAGAAGACCACAGTGGAACTCTTCTCGGTAGCCTCTAGTATTTACTGCTGTTTTTCCTTTCTGGATCCACCTCTAATGAGGTCAGATATTGACTGTATCTGACCATAGGCAGTCTGTATGAATCTTCCCAGGATCTGCTGTCTGTGCCTGTAACTGTCTGTTGTTAATCTAATCACTCTGTGCACTCAGCAGTCAGGCTTTAACAGTACAGGGTGGGGCAGAATCCCTCCTGTGGTCGGGGCTAATGTTTCCCCTCAGGCTGCTGCTGCTCAGACCACTCTGCCCTGCTCCCCCCTTGCAGGGATCTACTGTCTGTGGCTGCCACTCTGCACTCAGCAGTCCGGCTTAAGCACCAGAGGGCCAGGGCAAAGTGCCTCCTGGAACTACTGTCTCTTCTCAGGCTGCCACTCAGGGGAGTGGTCTGCCTGAGCAAGAAAGCTGGTGCCGCGTTGAGGATGACTCAGCACTGGGATCCCGGCAACTACTTTCTCAGTTCTCTCCCCAAAGCCTCTGTCCCCTGTCTCTCCTTAGGCGTCTCTAGCCCACTCGGTCCTTGCCTTTGCTGGAGCCCAGGGTAAGTGGCTGCAGATGAAAATCTGTCCATTGGCCCTTTAAACAGCCCCTTCAGTCTCTAGCCACCTGCCTCTGGCAGAGGGCTATCATGCCACTTTTTGCAGCTGGCTGTTATCTGTGTACTTTTTGGGCTCTGATGCTATAGGCTGGGGATCCCCGTTTATGGTTTAGACCCCGCTCTTCTCAGGGGGATCCAACTGGCCACTGAAATATCCCCCTGCGTCTGCCACCTGAGGGTGCCCAGCCAACCTTCTTGAGTCTCTGCCGCACTCCTTACCAGTCAGGTTGCGCCAAAATGATTTTTCTGTCTGTGTGAGGTTAAAAGGCTTCTCTCTCACTACTGTTCAGTCATTTGCTCCAGGTAATTTCTCCACAATTTAGTTCTAATTCCAGATTGGTCCTGGGAGGAGGGCAGTGTTTCTTTCATTTACTCTCCACCATCTTGATCTCTTGTGACGTAGGCCTTTAAATACAGACTATGTGTTCTTAGAGTTTGGCAGGGAAGAAAGCAAAACTTCATCTTCAGGTGAGTTAATTATTATATCCTGTATAATAATACACAGTGTTAATATATAACACTGCAGTCCTGATTGTGGCATTTGCTGCTTACTAAGTAAGGATTTTGGTTTTTTCAAGCTCCAGAAATTCCTCAGGGCTAAGGCAGTTTATAAATGACAGTAATTGGAATAAGGTATTTATAAAGCACGTCTCGATACAGAAGGTTATTCCTTTTTTTCTTTCTCTTTAGAGAGCATTCAGTGCTTTTTAACTCAGATATATAAGGTAGTTAATCCCCTTCCCCGCTTATCACTGCCTTGCCAGAGTTGTGAACACACTGATTGACCTTTCCTTGGGCTTGGCCTGCTCCGTGAGTAGAACGGGCGATGTGAGAGAATGAAAGCATTTCTCAGGCATGCTTCATGGAAGTTCCTACCAGTTGGCGAGGATCTCAGCCTGATCTTTATGCTGTATTTTGCCATTGTTTTAATCACTTTACCATCACTTCAGGGAGAGGAGGTGTCTTTAAAAGTTCCCTATTTAGGGAAAGCTTCAGAGCCAAGACTAAGTACAGTTTCTCATTATTTCATATGTTGTCAAATAACAAGTACAGTGAAGTGATAGCATCTTGAGGAAAGTAGGTTTGTGTGAAGCTCTTAATTAAAGTAAAAGGGCATTTTACTGCAATTATTTATATTCGATGTTAATCTTTTCATTGGTATTTCCATATTTATATCACAATAAATAGAAGACATGTGAGTTTACTACATCCAAAATTTTACTTTTAATTTCTACTACTGTTTGCCAAAGCCCTGGTAAATTTCAGTATCTTTTGCAAGAATTTTTCACCCAAGAGCTTTGAACTATACTATACTATATTCTTTATGTTTCTCTGTGTTGGCTGATTGACTATAACTAGGGTATCATAGGTTAAAAAAGAAAATCATTCATTCGTAGCATGCTAAAAGAATTTTCAGTGTACTTGTAGATTAAAGGTAAGCTTAACATTTTCTCTGTATGATGCCTAACACCCACAGGATAAATCATTTGATTTTGTACTGATTATTAGTACCATGATTCATTTTACTTTTTTCATTTTTATTTGAAAACCATCAAACCTACAGAAAAGTTGCAAAAAAAGGACTTTTCAATCAGACTCATTAATTGTTAAAATTCAGCCTCTGAGAGTTAACTGTAGATCTCATGGCACTCAGCCCAATACTTCAACATTTCTCTCCTAAAATGAGGACATTCTTCCACAAACCACAATATAATTAATATAAGAAATTTTAACATTGTTATAATGCTTTTATCTAAACACAGTCCATATTCAAATTTCCAAAGCTGCTCTAATGAAATCTTTTGTAACTATTCATGTCCCTCCACCCAGGATCCAATGAGGAATTATGCATTGCATTTAGTTTTAGAATCTCTTTACCCTCCTTTAATATAAAAACAATTCCCAGCTATTTTTCTTTTATGACATCAATATTTTTAAAGAGACTGGATCATTGTTTTTCATAATATACCTAAAATGAGTATTTTCTCATAATTAGATTCAGGTCAAGAACAATTTTGTCAGGACTACAACATATATAATGTTATGTCTTTCACAGAGCATCCTGTCAGAAAGTACATGATATCAGTGTCTCCTACTTTGGGAAATTTTGTTTGATCACTTGGTTAATTAAGTGGTGTCTGTGACATTTTTCATTTATAGGTACTCTTTTCTTTTGTAATTAGTATTCTGCAGGGTCATAATTTGAGGCTATGTAAATATTTTGTTCTCCAGTGATCCTGCTCTAATCGTTTTGGTATACATTAATTCATACATAGTGCTTGAATAAGTCATGGCAGTGGTATCAGCAAAATTGGGATTTTCCAATTTTATCATTTCTTCCATATTTATTTTCATTTTTCTATAAAGAACAGGTTTCCATTCTCCTTCTCTTCAATACTTGAAGTTATTATTTTTTAGTATAATTATGAACTAATCAGTTCACTTTTATTCAAGTATTATAATTTATTCCACTCATTTGTTCTAATGCATAGATTATTCCAAATTTGACCATTTGGAAGCTCTGCTACACTCTGTTATGCATTTCAATTGTCCTAATCACTTAACTTCATTTTGAGAAATAAGCTTTGAAGATAATTCAAAATAATTTTACCCCAATTATTCATGGCAATAATTCAACTCCCTTGTCACATTTATTTTTACCTGTGGAAAATCATATCATGGTTCATCTTCAGCATGTAAAGAGCTTGGAAGTTGTCACCCCCATCTTCACAAGAAAAAAAAGAGCATGCTGAAAATCAGTGACCTTTCTTGGACCTGGCAGAACACCAGGATTGCAGGGCAAGGCACCACCCATCAACCAGAAAATTCATTAAGTCACCGCTAAGATCTGCTTTCCTGGAGCAGAAGTCACTGGAACCATAAACTTATAGCAAGAGTTACGTGGTAATTTTGATGAGTTGTTGGATGCTGAGTGTGGACTACCATGAGAACAAGAAACTCTGGGGTGGGGGGATACACTCTTAAGGGCTCCCACCCTTTCCTGGTGTTTACTTCCAGGAGGCCCAGCAGATCCTCATGGTGAAGATCCAAGAAAGATCGCTGTGTCTCTGGCAGGGGAAGGGTAAAGTAACAATTTTAAAACTCACCCAGAGCATTCACCAATAACAAAGGCCCATTCTTCAGGGTAAAAGAATATCAGAGCCTTCTCTGTCTGACCTGGAGGATGGGCAGGTAACCAACTCTGGTGCTTCCTAGCCATCTTGCCTCACCTAAGGTAGGGAGTGAAGATCAGAAATACTTGAGGAAGTCACAGCCCAATTGCACAGATTGATGAAAATCTGAGATTTCATCATACAATGATAGAATGCTCCTGCACTTTACATCTCTAAACAAGTATAGTAAGAGTGGGTTACAGCTGAAAGGGCTGCAAGACATAGATTGTCTCTGAGGAGCAGTTCTTAAACTCAAAGACAATAGGTGACATGGAAACAAGGGCAATGGAGGTATTGTAAGGCTCTGGTATGTAGAGCTACATAAAACATGGAACATAGCCCAACTTCCAGACAGATTAACATAAAACCTCCCACTACAAACCTATTTCCCTCAGTTCCTGTTACTGAATACATCACGTCTACCTTTTAGAAAAGAGCTACAAGGCAAGTGGCAAGAAAAAAATGTAATGAAATGTCCTCTGTGAGACATTTTCACCTTCAGTTGAATGAAGATTGAATTGCCCAGAAAGCTCATTTGTTGTGAAATTCCTTATGTAATATCTGATTGCTGCCTATAAAAATCAATGTGGTGACTCATACAGTATGAAGAGAAACTTATTAATTTAAAACTAGAGCAGATAAAAAGTACAATTCAAGAAGTACAATAAAAAAGACATCAAAAGGCCAAAAAGCTGACTATTTTCCTTAGAAACGGAGAAACTAAAGGGAAATGTTTGCATTGAAGGATCGTGCTGGTTTTATGGTCACATCTGCTAACCAGTCTGCATCCTTGGCTCGCAGAGATCCCCATGACTGCTGAAAAAAGTGAATCTTTCAGAAACATTTCCCCTTTGTGTAGCCTAGCATATTTCAGCAGTCTCTGTTCCCAAAACTCGCGGTTGAAAAACACTCAACCTCATGTCTCCATTTCCTGAAAAGAAGATCAGCCCAGAGGTGATTCAGTAACACATGAAGCTTGCTCTCCAGACATAAGTATAAAATACAAATCAGAAAAAAAACACTGGCATAAAAATGACAGAAATCTCAACATGTTGAGTTGGGAAGTCAATCTTATTACTAGCTAACAAAGATTGAGTGTTCTTTGGCATTTGGTAATGCCAACAATGGGCTAGGTGCTGTAGAGAACATAGAATTAGACTAACTCCTTGCCCAGGGGACCCATAATCAAATCAGACAAACCAGACACTAGCACAGTCCAGCCAACAGTCTGGAGTGGGGAGAGCTGGGTTTACATAGGGAACCTAAGGTCACTCTGTCCATGAGGATACTCAGTTTCCCTCCAACAAGCCTGCTTTTCTGTGTTATGTAAGTTTGGCGAAAACCTTAACATATTTTCTTATGATTTCCACTATATTTCCACATCACCCAGGAAGCATTTTAAAGGGGCACAATTTTTATTTAATATTTTTTAAATTTTGTAATTGCAGTTGACATACAATATTATATTAGTTTCAGGTATACAACCCAGTGACTAGACATTTATATAACTTACAAAGTCTAGTACCCATCTGACACCATACTTATACTTATTACAATGTTATTGACTATATTCCTTATGCTGTACTTTACATTCCTTGACTGTTGCTATAACTGGCAATTTGTACAACTCAATCCCTTCCCCCTGAACACCCCTCTAATATGGCAACCATCAAAATGTTATTTGTTTATGTTATTTGTATGAATTTGTTTCTGCTTTGTTTGTTTCTTTTGTTTTTTAATTCCACATATAGGTGAAATCATATGGTGTTTGTCTTTCTCTGTATGACTTATTTCACTTAGCATGATACCCTCTAGGTCCATCCTTGTCACAAATAGCAAGATTTCATTCTTTTGTCTAGGCTTTCATTTGTTATATGACAGGGTCCAAGTTGAATTCCGTAAGGAATATGGCCTGGTTTACTAAGAAAGGAGGGAAAACCTCACAAGACCAGAGTCACTAGAAGGAGAAGAAAAGTTATGTAAAAGAACACCCCACAGAGAGGCCTGAGTGGCCAGATTCCTGCTGAGCCTGAAGTACAGCACACATCAACCATTTTATACGGGTCCAATCAAGCAGTGGAGGTTGCTTAAGCAACCTTGAGAAGTGACCTGGGTGCTTGGCACCAGGCAGCCTGGGTTTGCCTTGTCAGCTCTTTACAAAAGATTTCTGGGTATACCAGTAGGTCAGCAATTGGAGATGTTTGGACCCATGTGATAATCCCAGTATGGGACAGTGGATGTCCGTGTTCATATGGGATTCTGAGTAACCATAGCGTACATGTGAAAACTCAAGTCTGGGTTATATAATTACCTGTGTCCTCCACTAGCACCTAGTACTTACCTCTATCATAGCACTTAGCACTCAGAATTATGATCATTGCCTATTTGTCTATAAATCATTCTGCAGTACATAGACAGCACTTGGCAATCATATTTTCCAGTAAATATTTGTGAATGAATAAATACCATAAAGGAGGTAAACCAGCTCTAGCTCTGCATGTTCTTTGAATGCCCAAGGAGAACTCAAGTATGACAACTTTCAGAAATCTTCACGTAGTCTCCAAGCCCTATTAAGTTTTGTTTTTAAAACAGCCCAGGAGGCCCACCTTTATATATTTAAACATATAGGATGATTTCTATAGTTAATTAGTTAGAATCACAAGATAACTCCTAAACCTTCATCTATTTTATAGTTTTATGTATATATCAAAGTGTACATTATACACACAGAATTGTGTCACTATTATTTTGTGTTTGTATCAGTACCAATGAGATTTGAACTCAGGATAATAGTACAATTGTTTTGAGAAAAAACTCTGTGAACATAACGCCATGTGCTTTTTCAAATAAAAAAGTTTGCTTCTTTAAAGTTCCTTGAAGACCTTGTAGATTTTTAATAAAGGAAATGACTTTTTAAAGAAAACGATCATATGAATTTAATATTATTATAGACTGGCTACCAGTAAGAACAATGGATTCATATCCAGACTGTCTTGGAGTTCATCAGCTGGTGACAGACAGAAGACCAGAAGAAGTGTGCCCCAAATGTTATGTAAACATGTTAGTCCTAATAACTAAGCCAAACTCAACATTGCTGAAGCTAGATTGAATTAAAGGACCTGCCACACACATGCGGGTTATACCTCCTGTCTGGGAAGCAGAGTTGGAGAAAACTTTGACTTCTGAAAAAATTTTTAAAACGCTAAAATAACAATATTTTTTTGGTTCTTTGATAGGCTGAGACGGTAGAGTTTCTAATTTAATCTTAAACCAGTGCCTCTTTTCTAGCATTATGGGGAAACAATATCTGGGGTTTGAGGATACTTTTTTTTTAGTGATTTGCCTATTAATGAGCAAGCAGATTGATCTTTCTCAAGTGCAAGATCTCCAGTTGGGTGTGCCTATTAGTACAGATTTAAAATAATCCCCATGCACTCAATTTCTGTGTTATGGAGAATCACATATCTTACAGAGATATTCTTTCATAGGGTATAAAAACCTATGAAAAAAATCATATAAATGGAACTTGATTTCAGAAATCAATTTATTTAATATACACATTTAAAAAATTAGGAAGTTATGGTCCTGAAAGTTGAAAGGATTTACTCAAAGTTATATATTTCTGGGTTGTGATACTGGAAAAGAAATCAAACCTTCTGAATTTAATGCTGTGCTCCTTCCTTAAAAGTATAGTGTATTGTGTTCTGAACTTTTAAGTTTTTTGATTATTACAGGTTCACATGTAGTTATAAAAATTATATAGGGAGATCTCATGTACCCTTTGGTGAGTTTTCCCCACTGGTAACCTATTGCAAAACTAATGCATGATATCACAAATAGGATATTGAAATTGATGTGGTAGAGATAATAGAACATTTACATGATAACATAGATTCCTCCTGTTATCCTTATAAGCTACACCCACTTCTCTCTCACCCACATCCCCTCCTTAACCCCTGAAAATTAATTTGTTCTTCTTTTCTAGTTTTGTCATTTCAAGGATGTTATATGAATGGAATCATACAGCATGTACTCTTTTGGAGCTTATTTTGTCAATAACATTATCCTCTGGAGATTCACTGAAGTAGTATATATTAATAATGTGTTCCTTTATTTTTTTCTCTTAAGTATTCCATGATATGACTGTACCTCAGTTTGTCTAACCATTCACCTATTGAAGGTCATCTAGGTTGTGGTTACAGGTCTGGGTTAATACAAATAAATTTGCCACAAACATTCATGTAAAGATTTTTAGTGTGAACATGTCTTTGTTATTCTGACATAAATGCCCAAGAATTCAAGTGCAGGGTTGTATGGGAAGTGCATTTTTAGTTTTAGGAAACACTGCCAAACTTTTTCATAGTGGTTGTACCATTTACATTCCCAGTAGCACTGCATGAGTGGTCCAATTTCTCCATATTCTTGCCAGCACTTGATATTGTCACTGCTCTTTTATTTTAATCATTCTAATAGGTATGTAGTGATAACAATTGTAGCTATGCTTTGCATTTCCCTAATGACTAATGACGTTGAATATTTGTTTTATGTGTTTATTTGCCATCTGTATATTTTCAGTCAATGTGTCTTCACATCTTTTGCCCTTGTTCTGACAGGATAATTTGTGCTCTCCTACTCTTGAGTTTTGAATTTTCGTACATGTTGTAGATACCAGTTCGTTATCAGCACCGTGGTTTGCCAATATGTTCTCCCTACCTTAACTTGTCTTTTTTTCCTCTTCACAAGGTCTTTTACAGAGTAAAATTAACTTTGGTGAAATCCAATTTGTCAATTTTTCCATTTGTAGATTGTACTTTTGGTATGAGGTCTATGAGCTCTATTAACATATCCATAAACTTACAGCTAGCATCATGTAAGTGTGTGTGTGTGTGTGTGTGTGTGTGTGTTTGTGTGTGTGTGGTAAGAGCATTTGAGATCTACTCTGTTGGCAAATTTCAAGTATATAATACAGCATTGTTAACTATAGTCACCATATACATTAGGTCTTCAGAACTTAGTTATGTCTCATATTGAAACTCTGTCCTCTTTGATCAACATCACTCTATTTCCACCATTCTGCAAACCCTGACAACCACCATTCTACTTCCTGCCTCCTATAATTCAAATTTTTTAGATTGCACATATAAGTAAAATCTTGCAGTATTTGTTTTCATGTGTCTGGCTTAATTAACTTAACATAATGCCTCCAGATTCATCCATGTTGATTTAATGGTAGGTTTTTCTTATTTTTTTAAGACTAAGTAATATTCCATTATATCCATATACAGCATTTTTAAATTCATTCATCCATTGGCAAATACTTAGGTTGTTTCCATACCTTGGCTATTCTGAATACTACTGCAGTGAATGTAAGGGTGCAGATATCTCTTTGAGATACTGATTCATTTCATTTGGCTATATACCTAGAGGTGGGATTGCTGGGTAATAAGATATTTTTATTTTTAATTTTCAAAAGAATTTTCATACTGTTTACCATAATGGTTGTACCAATTTACATTTCCACCATACTGTATCAGAGTTCCCTTTTCTCCTCATCAACACTTTTTTGTCCCATTTTTTTCTCCTTTTTATACTGATCTGACCAGTACCCCCATTCCCTCCAGCATTCTCCCCCTTAGTTCATGTCCATGGGTCATACATATAAGTTCTTTGGCATCTCCATTTCCTATACTATTCTTAACCACCCCCTGTCTATTTTGTACCTAACATTTATACTTCTTACTTTCTGTATCTTTTCCATTTCCCCCAACCCATCCCCACTGATAACCCTCCATATGATCTCCATTTCTGTGATTCTGTTCCTGTTCTAGTTGTTTGCTTAGTTTGTTTTGGCTTTTAGGTTCAAGTTGATATTTGTGAGTTTGTTGTCATTTTACAGTTCATAGTTTTGATCTTCTTTTTCTTAAATAAGTCCCTCTAACATTTCATATAATAAGGGATTGATGATGATGAACTTCTTTAGCTTTACCTTTTCTGGGAAGCATTTAATCTAATCCATTCTAAGTGATAGTTTTGCTGGATACAGTAATATTGATTGCAGGTCCTTGCCTTTCATGACTTTGAATACTTCTTTCCAGCCCCTTCTTGCCTATAAGGTTTCTTTTGAGAAATCAGATGATAGTCTTATGGGAACTCCTCTGTAGGTAACTCTCAGATTCTCTCTTGTTGCTTTTAAGATTCTGTCCTTATCTTTAGTCTCGGGCAATGTAATTATGATGTGTTTTTATGTGTTCCTCTTTGGGTCCTCCCTCTTTGGGATTCTCTGAGCTTCCTGGACTTGCATGTCTATTTCCTTTGCCAGACTGGGAAAGTTCCCCTTCATTATTTTTTCAAATAAGTCTTCAATTTCTTGCTCTTCCTCTTCTTCTTCTGGCATCCCTGTGATTCAGATGTTGGAATGTTTAAAGTTGTCCCAGAAGTTCCTAAGCCTCTTCTCATTTTTTTGAATTCTTATTTCTTCATTCTGTTCCACTTGAATGTTTATTTCTTCCTTCTATTCAAATTATTGATTTGAGTCCTGGCTTCCTTCCCTTCAGTGTTGGTCCCCTGCATATTTTTCTTTACTTCACTTTGTATAGCCTTCACTTTGTATACCTTTCACTTCTTCCTTTATTTTTTAACCATACTCAACCATTTTTGTGAGCATCCTGATTACCAGTGTTTTTAACTCTGCATCTGATGGGTTGGCCATCTCCTTGTCACTTAGTTCTTTTTCTGGAGTTTTGATCTGTTCTTTCATTTGGGCCATATTTCTTTGTCTCTGCATCTCTGTTACATTATAAGAGGTGGAGCCTTAGGTATTTGCCAGGGAAGGGCAATCCACTTCCCTGCATTGTGGTGCTATATGTGTTGAGGGGTCAGAGAGGGAACAATGCCACTTGCTTGGTTCTTGCTCCACTTTCAGTCACTTCCCCTACTTCCCACAAGCAAACCGTGCCCTTTAAGATGCCTCCCTGGTGCTGATTTCCAGATGTGTGGGGTTGTGTACATTCTAGGACCCTGTGGGACCCTCTAGCAGACTCTCCTGTGAGACCGTCAGTTCTCCAATTGTCACAACCCCCACAGGTTTTTACAGCCAAAGGTTTTGTGGCTTTATTTCCCTGTTCCTGTACCCTGGGTTGCATGGTCTGTCTCACTCCCCAGTTGCTCCTCCTGGTTTATCTGCATGCAAATGTGGGACCACCTGGTCTGCCAGTCACTGCCTTGTCCACCAAGTTCACCAGCCAGTGCCTTGCCGCACATCCTCTCTGTTCTGGGGGCCCATCTCTGCCCCTCCTACCAATCTGGATGAATGTTTCTTCTTTAACTCCATGTTTGTTGGTCTTCCATTTCACTCTATTTTTAGGCTGTTCTGGTTGTTTTTGTTCTTAAATTGATTGTATTCTTCTTTTGGTTGTGTGAGGAAGTCAAACATATCTACTATGCCTCCATCTTGACAGGGAGCTCTGTAATGACTTTTCCTTTCCTAAACATCTTACTCTTTTCTCTAAAGTTGATACAGATCTTTTCTCCCTTTACTTAGAAGTCAAAACCCATTTTGATTCCTGATCTCTGCGTGTGATCTATTTTTCTCCCCCTGGAAGCTTATCGATCTGCTCTTTGCTATTAATGGTTTTTAAGTAAAATCCTCTGGGCACTGGATCCTCATGGAATGAGGACCTAAGGCTCCACTCCAATGCAGCACAACCACTGCCTCCTCCTTGAGGTATCCAAGAGACTCTGGAGAAAGGCGTGCAGCACCCCCAGACTGGGGCAAGAGCATCTGTCAACACTTTTTTTTTTTTAATAATTGCCATTCTAACAGGTGTAAAATTGTATCTCATTATGGTTTCAATTTTCCTTTTCCTAACAGTTAGTGATATTTGTATATTTGATGGTAATTTATATGTTTTCTTTTGATAAATGTCTCTTCGGGTCTTTTGCCCTTATTTTAATCAAATTATTATTATTTTTATTATTGTTATTTTTGCTATTGAGTTGTAGGACTCACTTATATATTTTGGATATTAATCCTTTATGAGATGTATTGTTTCAAACATTATTCCCATTCTATAGATGGCCCATTCACTCTATTATTTTCTTTGCTGTGCAAATGCTTTTTAGTTAGATATAATCTCACTTGTCAATATTTGCTTGTGCTTTTGTGGTCATGCTCAAAAAATTAGTGCACAGACCAATGTCAAGAAGGTTTTCCCTGTGTTTTCTTTTAGTAGTTTTACAGTATCAGATCTTAAATTTAAGTTTTCTATTTTTTCAGGTTGATTTTTATGTATGGTGTGAGATAAAGGCCCAATTTCTTTCTTCTGCTTGTGTATACCTGGTTTTCCCAACACCATTTATTGAAGAGACTATTCTTTCCCCTTGGTGTTCTTGGCATTGCCATTGAAGAGCTGTTGACCATACATGTGTGGGTTTATTTATGGGATCTCTATTCTGTTTTATTAGTTTATTTGCCCTGGCTAGTTGGCTCAGTTGGTTAGAACATCATTCCATATGCTAAAAGACTGTGGATTGAACTCTCAGTCAGGGCACATACATGGCTTGTGCATTCGATCCCCAGTGGGTAAGCATATGGGAGGCAACCCAATGATGTTTCTGTCTGTCTCTATGCCTTTCTTTCTCTCTCTTTCTCTCTCACTCTGTCCCATTCTCCCTCTCTAAATGCAATGAACATATCCTTGGGTAAGTATTTTAAAAATGATTTTAATCTATACTTAAAATAATTATCAATAATTAAGGATATACTATTTCCATTAGTTAATTGTTTTCTGACTCTTTTGTAGTTCCTTTGTTTCTTCCTTCCTCTCTTGCTGTCTTTTGTGATTTGATGATTTTTTTGTAACAATACTCTTTGGTTCCATTCTTGTCATGAGGCTTACACAGGATGTCTTATAGTTATAGAAGTCTGTTTTAAGCTGATGATTTCACTCGCATATGAATACTCTACATGTTTACCTCTTCCCTCTGGCATTTTATGTTATTCATATCATAATTTATATCTTTTTATATTATGTATCCATTAATGAATATTGTGACTATAGTTATTTTTAATACATTTGCCTTTTAAAGTATATTTTATTGATTATATTATTAGAGTTGTTCCATTTTTCCCCTTTTGTCCCCCTCTGCCTGGTACCCCTCCTCCCTTCAGCAATTCCCCAACAGCTCATGTGCATGGGTCATACATATAAGTTCTTCAGCTTCTCCATTTCCTGTACTATTCTTAGTATCCCCCAGTCTATTTTGTACTTACTAATTATGCTTTTTCATCCCTGCACCTTTTCTCCCATTCTTCCTCTCCCCTCTCCCAACTCATAACCCTCCGCATGATCTCTATAGCTCTATGATTCTGTTTCTGTTCTGGTTGTTCACTTAGTTTGTTTTTTGTTTTTAGATTCAGTTGTTGATAGTTGTGAATTTATTGCCTTTTTATTGCTCAAAGTTTTTAAATAATTTTTTTCTCTCTTTTAAAAGATTTTATTTCTTTATTTTTAGAGAGAGGGTAAGGGAGGGAGAAAGAGAGGGAGAGAAACACCAATGTGTGGTTGCCTCTCATATACTCCCTACTGGGGACCTGGCCTGCAACCCAGGCATGTGCCTTAGACTGGGAATTGAACCTGTGACTCTTTGGTTTGCAGGCTGGAGCTCAGTCCACTGAGCCACGCTAGCCAGAGTTACTGTTCATAGTTTTGATCTTCTTCTTTTTCTTAAATAAGTTCCTTAGACATTTCACGTAGTAAGGGCTTGGTGATGATGAACTCCTTTAGCTTTACCTTATCTGAGAAGAACATTGTCTGTCCTTCCATTGTATTGGTAGTTTTGCTGGGTAGAGTTGTCTTTTAAGTTTTAACTGGATTTAAAAGTGATTTATGCACCACTATAGTTTAAGAATATTCTGAATTCAACCATATACTTATTTTTATAGTGAGTTTTATATGTTCATATGTTTTTATGTTTCTAATTAACAATCTTTAGTTAAATTTGAAGAATTCCTTTTAGCTTCTTATAAGGCAGGTCTAGGGGTGATGAACTCATTCACGAAGCCGCAGTTAGAATCCATGGCTACTTCCTGAGTACCATCCCCTGGGTGCTCAGGACCGCTGCCCCTTTTTCCTGCTCTTAGCTGCCCCTAGGCTGTTCAGCCATGCCAATTCTTTTAGTGTTCTGGGTGGGGTGGGAAACAAGTGGGAATCCTGTGCTGTGTTCTCCATAGCTGAAAGACCCAGGTGTTCACTATGTTCTCACTTTCCCTCATGGAAGAAATAAACCAGCCAAAAAAATCTCTTGGCACTGAGCTATGCTGCCTCAGGAGTGGACTGATGTATATCAAGTGAAAATATTTTTCTTAGCCTTTTCAATGCACATACTTTCAGATTTTTTTGATGCAGTGCTAGAACCTCTCTGTTAGACACCCAGCCTTCCACAAAGGTACTCTTACCTGTGGGTGGTCATGTAAGTCAGAGTTTCTGTGAGTAGGGGGTGATATGAGGGCTGGAAACTCATATTCCATCATCTTGTGAGGTCACTCTCCACATTGGAAACAATTTTATTTCTATTTCTTCAAATGCTCTTTCAGCCTCACTTTCTTTCTTCTCCCTTGGGTATCCTGTTGATACAAATGTTAGGTCCTTTGTTATTGTCCCACAGGTTTATGAGAACCTAAACTTTTTTTGTTTACTTTTTCTTCATTGTCCAGAATTAGTGAGCTGTATTGTTGTGTCTTCAAGTGAACTAATTCTATCCTGTGATTGTTTCCATATACTGTTCTGATTCTCTGGATCTTATTATACTTTCTGTTTTAGCTAGCCTTTTTTGATACCATTTTGGTGGAGGAAGGAAGATTGTACCTTTTCATTATTGCCAGATGGAGTTAGAAGTCCAGGGTCCACACATGACTCCTGTTCACTGTTGGGAAGGAAGACACTACTTATTACTGCTGGGTGGAGTAGAAGTTCTGACTTTTCAGGTGGTTTCCACTGACATAGCTATGCAGGCAGATTTGTTACCACTGGGTCATAGTGAGAGTCCTGCTTGTCTACCTGACCTTATCTGTTACCATCCTAACAAGTAGGGAGAAAGATATTTCATTGCTGTCAAGGGTGAAAGTCTAGGTTTTCCACACAGACTTTGATGTCGTAGGCAGAGGGGGATGAAGCCACAATTTTCCTTTGATGTTTAGAATTGCGTGGTTATTGTCCAAAAGCTTTCTGTCTCATCATTTTGCCCCTTCCCTAGTCCTTGGGCCTGAGAGAGCTTTTATCAGAGCCTTTTAGGGTTGTTGGTTTTTTTGTTTGTTTTGTTTGTTTGTTTGTTTGGTCTGTGTTTAGCTCCAAGTCTCGGATATATGTGACAAAAAGAAAGTGTAGGAAATTCACAACTCTGTTGTTCCTTTGTCCTGAAGTCATGGTCACCTTCTTTATATTCTCCAGAGTCTTCTTATGTCTTTTCCAAATAATGTCCAAGGATTTTAGTTGTACTAATGAGAGGAATAGGAAAAAATACATCTACATGTTCCTGGAAGTGGAAGTCCTGTGTCTTCCTTTAACAATCAGGCATGAAGTGGCAGTCAGCAGAAGTTATTGGATGAAACAGTGGCAAGTATGTGACACCTCTATAGACAGCAACCTTACCTCAGGACTGTAGAAAATTAGGGTTCCCATATAAGGGACCAGCACTCTTCTCAGCTTATTATTTCTAGGTAGTTTTTTTAATTCCAAAAAGCAAACTTAATGGGGGTGAGGTTAGGTCTTTTACTTCTTTATGGTTCTTTCAATGTGTACTATTACTGTAGACAATGTAGTGTGATGGTCAGAAGCAAGGCTCTGAAGTCAGACTGCATGGGGTCAAATTTTTAATACATAATCTTAGTGTCAAGTGACTTAATTATGTACCAGACTTTATGACCTTTATGATTCTCCTAACTTCTCAAAGCTTTCTCAAATAGAGATAATAATGTTATCTCTCTCAGTAGACTATATAGGAATAAAAGGAATAAAGCACTAACACAAGACTTGACATGCCATAGGTGTGCAGTAAATATTAGCTTTTTAAAAAATGCAATATACTAATATGCTATATATAATTATAGACACATTCATAGACAATGTCTGTCCGGAAAAAGTCCAGCTGTTGTTAATATAATGAGAAAGGTTTTCATGACATTGATATAACCTGGCAACAAAGGAGAGTGGCCTGGAATGCACATATGTGAACAATGATGACTTCACTGTACTAGTGGCAGAGGGATAGATGCTTTTGAGTGAGCATGTATATATTGTGTGTGCATCGCATTCAAAATGACCGAGTGAGTAGAGCAATGACTCTGCATCAAATTTTGTGTTAACCTTGAACATTCTTCTGTGGAAACTATTCAGATGATTGATAGGGCCGCAGCTATGGGGAACTGGTGATTGGCAGCTTCACCATGACAGTGTGCCCACTTGTGTATCATGTTACATGCAGAGTTTCTTGGTGAAAAATCAAATCACCAAAGTGACTCAGCACCCCTACAGCCCAGATTTGGTGCCCTGTGAATTCTGCCTTTTCTAAAACTGAAAATCACCTTTGAAAGGGAAGAGATTTCAGACCATCAGTGAGATTCAGTAAAATATGACAGGGCAGGTGATGGTGACTGGGAGAACTGCGTGAGGTTTCAAGGTGCCCCCTTTGAAGGGAAGTGAGACAACATTGTCCTATGTACGGTGTTTCTTGTATCTTGTATCTTCTTCAATAAATGTCTCTATTTTCCATAGTACATGGCTGGATTCCTTCTGGATAGACCTTGTGTACTTGTTGAATAAATCATGTGTTATTTTCTATTATGCTTTGGTATGAAGCATTACCTTGTAATGTACTTAAACCTTGTTTGATATCTCCTCTAACAGATAGAAAACTCACATAATCTGGAGTGGTGAAGACTCTTCTGTTGTATGTCACCATGTTCTCTAATGTGTTATTTTGGTCAGCACATTCCAACTGGATGGTGGTTAGAGAAAACAAATTCAGTTGGTTTCCTGAAACACAAAGGCTTTGTCAGAAAGGAAACCATTTTTATGTTCAAATGAACAATTTCTGATAATTCACATAATTTCAGACAGATGAGGCATATTTTTATGTTTAGAAGTTTCCACAGGAGCTGTTTCTACTACTCTGATTTATCCAACTCTCCTGCACTTTGGCAGTATAGACCTGATTCTAAACATACCATGAAATACACTGTACATCTGGCTCAGAGTTTATTCTATTTGGTCCAAAATGTCTTCAAAATCATTAACTAAATACATGTTGACTTGGAAGGGAGGCAAAAAAGAACTCAAGTACAAAATGATTTTTATTGCCAAAATCTGAGTTCTCTTTCAATGGCTGCTACAACCTCACTAACACCCAAGGGAGGCAGTCACAGGCATCTTTTCTGCCTTTGGTGTCAGTGATGATGTGAATTATTGTGGAAACAGTAGAGTGCTTTTTAAGGTTCCAGGTATTTTTATTTTTACTATATTTTGTTGGAAATCTTTCTATTCTTTAAAAAACATTTTATTTACTGTTGTTCTATTACAGTGGTCCCAATTTTCCCCCATGGCTCTCCCCTGCCCCGCCCCGCCACAGTCAATCCCCACCCTGTTGTCCATGTCTATGGGTCATTTATACATGTTTCTTGACTACAACCTTCCTCTTCTTTCCACCCTTCTCCCTCTCCCCGCACCCTCCTGGTCACTGTCAGTCTGTTCCTTGTTTCCATGCTTCTAGTTCTATTTTACTCCTTTGTTTGTTTTGTTCATTAGATTCCTGTTATATGTGAGACCATATGATATTTGTCCTTCACTGCCTGGCTTCTTTCACTTAGCATAATGCTCTTCAGTTCCATCCATGCTGTCGTGAAGAGTAGGAGTTCCTTCTTTCTGCTGTGTAGTATTCCATTGTGTAAATGTACCACAGCTTTGATCTGCTCATTTACTGTTGCGCACTTAGGTTGCTTCCAGCACTTGGCTATTATAAATTGTGCTGCTATGAATATTGGGGTGCATAGGTTCTTTTGAATTGGTATTTCAGGATTCTTAGGGTATAATTCCAGCACTGGAAACACTGGATCAAAAGGCAGTTCCATTTTTAGTTTTTTGAGGAAATTCCATACTGTTTTCCACAGTGGCTGCATCAGTCTGTATTTCTACCAACAGTGCACTAGGATTCCCTTTTCTCCACATCCTCGCCAGCACTTGCTGTTTGTTGATTTGTTAATGATGGCCATTCTGACCAGTGTGAGGTGGTATCTCATTGTGGTTTTAATTTGCATCACTCTGATGGCTAGTGATATTGAGCATCTGGGTATTTTTAAAAGAATAAGTAGATTTTCAATATTGAGCTTTAAAAATGTTCATTTTCAAGTCTTCCTCTTGTTTTGAATTAAATGTTGTAGTAGAATATTCACACTGCCATCATTTCTATTTGTATGCTTCCAGTGCATTGGTGTCTCTTTTTATTATTTACAAGAGGAGAAATGGTATCAGAAGATGAGATGACTTTTCTTAAGAAACACACAGAAAACAAGATAAGAATTATTACCAGTCAGTGCTGCAACACCATATTCTCTAATGTGTTGTGTCAGTCAAACCAATATTTTTATCAAATAATAATGGATAAGAAAAAATTAAGACTATACTATTAATTTTTCTGATAGGACAGGGCAAGAAGTGGCTATAGGCTAGGTTAAGCAAACAAATGCCTATAGTACTCTAAGGACATAGCCAAAATCTATTGACATTTTCAAGATGTTAATTTGAATGTCACCATGATGGTTCTCATCTCCTCTTTACTCCTTTTAAAATTCAATGATAAATATAACAAAGAACTGATATCATCTAAGTATAAGAAAATATTAACTTACTCTTAACATTATACTTGCTAAGGGCTTCAATATCATTTGAAGGGCCTGTGTGTTATAAATATTAAGACCTAGATGCCACTTCTTTATAAAATATTTTTTCATGATTTATCACACAAAATACTAAATAGATTTATTATTTATATAAAAATGATAATAGAACATTATAAAAATGTTTTTAAAATATACATGCATAAATGAAAGAAGGTAAACTGTAGTCCAGTAACCAAATGATAACCAAAGTTAGTATTTTGTGGTATATCCTTCCAAGCATTTTTCTGGACACATACATGAAAATAATTATTTTGAACAAAAATGGGATTATACCATAAATTGTTTTATAGCTTAATACTTAAACGAATAACATGTCATGACCATGTTAATGTCGACCAGTGTATACCCACATTATTCTTTTTAGTGGCTCTAAAATATATGACATAATATTTAGCAAAATCTTAAATAATGAATAAGTAAGTTTTCTGAGAAGTAAGGACTGTTAGAAACATTCCTACAATGAGATACTTATGCATATATCTTTGTGGAGCTCCTCTATTACTTCCTTAGGATAGGCTCCTAGAAAAGGGATTGCTGGATCAAGGAAGAGGCATTTTTAAAGTGTTGGGCACATATTAAGAAATTTTCCTCCAGAAAGCTTATATTTATTTATGTTTCCAACAACAGCGTACATGGGTGTCTATTTACTTACACACTGTTGTTATTAAAAATCATCATTCAGCTTTTTAGTCGTTACCAAACTGGTGAATGCAAAATAATAGTATGTTGCATTGGAGTAAAAAGCATTTCTTTTTCAATTCTAAAATTATATTTATTCATTCACTATTTGATAACTTATTGGTTATTGATCTTAATAATTAAATTCTGCAGCTCATGCTTGACATTGAGGGGATTTCTTAAAGTACATATATTTCAAATATTTTAAATAGAAATTACTTTTCCTAGTTCCTCAACTGTTTTCAAATTCAAAACATTCAATAGATGCTTTTACAAATTTTTAAAAATTTATTGATTGATTTTTGAGAGAGAGAAAGACAGACAGACATCGATTTATTGTTCCTCTTATTTACGCATTCATTGGTTGATTCTTGTATGGGCTCTGACCAGGGATCAAACCTGCTACCCTGGCACATGGGGAGGACACTCCAACCAACTGAGCCACTTGGCCAGGGCTTGGTAGACTCTTTTGTGAGAAAATTTATGGTTATTAGGGCACTTGCTTTCTCTGTTGGGAGGCAAATAAAAGGTTAGATAGTAAAAAAGTAATTTCATGTCATGTTTCTATTTGATTCTTATTTATTGAGTTCTTTGTTCTAGGTGCCTAATTAAACTCTTCACAAGAGCTATTTGTTTTCCTTACACAATCTTCTATAATTCTATTAAAGTACCTCCATTTAAAAGGTGTTATGGCTCTAAGCGATAAAACCGTAATTCGAGTCCGCGTTTTCAGGGAATTCAGAGTTTGAATTACTAATCACCACAACATACTATTTTTTCGAAAAGCGGTCTCACCCTAAATGATGATACAAATTGATTCCCTCTTGACGATGGAAGAATGAGATAATGTCATCACATGGCACATGTGGTAGCAGTGTTTTATTCCCTCATCAGAAACTTAACGAATGAATGAGAGGGGAGAGGGTTGCCTGCTATTTTTTGCTTCCGTCAGCTCCCTTTCTTGCTGCCAGGTGTCTGTTTAAGCCAGCCACACAGGGCACAATAGTTTGTGTGCGAGCTGATACTCTCCTTTTCCCACGGGCACTCATCCATCCCTGTTCTGCTTTTCTTCAACTCATCCCGGGGTAATGTGTCATCTGCCAGGCCTGACTCATTACTCGCCCTGGGGCCTGTATATTCTCCAGAAGTCAGAGTATGGGCCTCGTGGTTATGTGGTCCCTGGTCCCTGCCCTCTGGGAACTGAGGGTGAGAGATCCTATCATACCGGGAAGCATTAATCCTATTGTATCTCGAGACACCAGTCCTGCTGTAATAAACCACAAGCTGGGGTTTCTCCCATTCTACAGAAAGCAGTTGCACACCAGCCAGGATGTGGTGTGGGCTTCTGATTGTTTATAGACCCACAGAGAGCCTATGGAATGAGTGCCTAGCTATCCACAAATATCTCCAAGTATTTCTTACAATTTAATCTTTATTTGTTTTCCTTCATAGTAATACGTTTTCCATTGTTCTGGGGAAACTGCTGGATCCATAGCAACCCTTACAGCAAAATGTACAATTCCCCTCATATTTTCCCATCGTTGAGCCTCGCACAGAATGGAATTTCTACATAGCCAAGATTATATTGATTTATACAAGTGGGATTTTGTTCATATGCTCATTTAACAAATATTCAGTGAGAACTGACTGTATGCTAGACACCACTCAAGGCATAGAGGGGTGAACCTGACAAACTAGATCTCCCTTTCCATGGGATGGACTGGGGGTTAGGAGGCAGCAATAGACAACAAATTAAATGAGATTAATGATACATGCTGTGAAATAAATAAAAACAGAATATTGTGATAAAGAGTGATGTGATAGGGAAGGGGCTACTTATAAGTGAATGTCAGTGAGAAGTTGCCACTTAAACTGAGACTGAGTGGCTAAACGTGACCAGCTCTGCAGAGATTTAGAGGCAGAGGACTCCAACGTGAGGAAATAACAAGGGTGAAGGCCCCAGGAAGGAAAGATTCTGACCCATTCTGGAAGGGCTATATGGCAAGAGCTTTGCAAGTGGGAGATAAGGAGGGAGAAGTCATAGCTAAGGGTGGGGTCAGATCATATAGGACCAAATGGATCATAGAATTTAGATTTTATTCTAATGTGATAGGAGGCTACTGAAGGGTTTGAAAAAAAATGCGGCATGTTTTTAAAGCAGTATTCTGGCTTTTGTGTGGATCACAGAGGAGCACAAGTAGAAGGGAAAGAACAACGTGGGATACTTTTGCAGTAATCAAGACTAGGGATAACAGTGACTTAGACCAGGGTGAAAATAATAGAGATAAAAAGGAGTAAACGGATGTGGAATATATTTTTTCAGGTGGAGCCCAAAGCATTTCCTGATGGACTGGATGGTAGCAGTGATGGTGTTGGGGTGAAGGAAATAGGGCAATCAAAGATGACTCTAGATTTTTCACCTGAGTTTTTGGGTAGATAGTGACGACATTTATGAAGATGAGGAAGATTCAGGGAACCACAGTTGTCAGTTGAGTGGAAGTTATGGCATCTGTTACACACAATTACACTGGATATGCATTCTCGATATCCAAGTGAGAATGTCAGTCATATAATTGAGCCAAGTAGGACTTAGCTAAGATTAGAGTTAGGGAAACTTCTTTTCATTAATTGAATCCAGAGTGAAGAGAAACTCAAATGAATATATGTGTAGTTTTGCATTGGGAAAAAAAACCTCAGTTTATTATCTCTCTCAATGATACCACGCTGTGTCCTTACGTGGTAGAAGGGGCTTGAAAATTCTGTGAGACCATTTTATATGAATTCTGATTCCATTTATGAGGGCAAAGCTCTCATGACCTAATTACCTCCAGAGGACCCAGCCTCCTAATACCATCACTACTGTGAGTTATGATTTCGATGTGAACTTTTTGGGGGGACACAAATGTTCATACCATGCACCCAGATTTAAAAACAAAGTTATGTATTTTGCCATGTATAATGCGCACCCATGTTTTTGTGTGCATTATACATGGGATTATTATACCCATTGTTTTATCCATGGTATGCAATCATTAATTATACCCATGTGTAATGTGCATCCTTATTTTTCCCTCAAAAATTTGGGCAAAAAAATGCACATTATATGCAGCAAAATACGGTATATTAAACCTTTCTCCTCCACCCTCCTATCTGGTTACCAGTATTTTTATCAAACAGTATTTGGTTCCTTTCATCATATTATTTATCTGCTCCAAGGTCTTTAAAGTCTCCCCAGTGAATAAATTCCTTAACCCTGTAAGCCTGCACCTTCATCTGATTTTCAGCTTACTTTCTTCTGGTCACTGTTACGAACTCTGCTTCAAGCACATTCATCTGCCTAACAGGAGTGTCTTTCTGCCTTCTGTGACCTTCTCACCTGAAATGACCTTCACAGTGCTCTTAGCTTTTGAGGCCCAGATAAAATCTTCCTGTAAGAAGTGCTTCTTAACCTCTGTTTGTCTCATCAGTCAAGGCCCTTATTTTCAGATCACTCTCATATTAACCACAACGTATGGAAAACTGCCCATACTCCCTCCCATGGCATGTCTCAGAAATCAAGCTTTTGGGGTGAGAAATTGGATATATCCCTTTAGTAATTAACAAATGCTTTCTGAAGGAATTTGGATTTAAACCGAACTATATAGATTTCTTTAAAATATAGCATATAAACAGAGTGAGATGATATATTTAAAGTACTTTATTAAAGAACAAAACAACACAAATGAAAGCTAGGTGCTATTTGAATGAAATAAAGACCATGGGTTTTGGAGACAAATTTCATGAAGATTTTATGAGTTTTCATTTTAAAAAGTGTATATAAGAATCTTTTATGCCCTGTAAAGTACCACCTCCAATAATTCTTAGCATCAGAAATTTTTGAAATGAAACACTCGTGTCCGTATTGCAAGTTTTAATGACTGGGCTGTCATTATTACCTTTGTCCCCAGCCTTACAGGACATCCTTGTACTCTGAAATCCTTTCATATCTAACCAAAATGTTTAGATTTCAAGAGCTGAAGATTATCGTTCTTGAATTAAGGTTTAATACTACCCTTTTGGATTGTTTTATTCACTTTTTCCCAATTGGAGAAAAAAAGATAAATGGCAAAAATTCACAAATGCGAATTCGTGGCAAGCTCCTTCAGGCTACTCTGAAGTCTGCATTCTCAGACTCCTTTCTGAATCGAGGCACCAAACACTCTCAACCAGCTGTTGAAGAAGCCTGATTGGAAATACTGCCATGCTGCACCCACTGAATCATAACAGTTCACACACATCAGCTTGGCGTATTTCAAGTTTGCAGCAGAAACCAGAGAAAGCAAAAAAAAAAAAAAAATCACATTTCATCCTTTTTTGTTTACCTACAAGAAATGAAACACTTAAGAATATAGGTGACATATATACATGCTGCCTTTCGTTTATGCTGACAGTTTATGCGGGTGAAAGCAAAATATACAGCATCTGTGTGAAGAAAGTACATTGGTACTCAGCAAATGTGCAGCGAGACAAAGCTTGACAGTGTGGGCCAGACTAGCCCGTATCCTGCAAGAAGCACTAACATCCACTGCTCTGAGTGTATTTCATTTAACTCTGCTGCTGTCCGGCTAAACACGTGTCTTAAATGTTAATGGCCTTCTCCAGAGCTGGCAGGAAAATTGCTGGTATTGGAAAGGGGGATTTTTTCAAGAGGTCATTACAATGCACACCAATAGAGTCTATTTCAGGGTTTCAGTCCTGTGCCTAGCGGATAAAGGGAGCTTTCGATGAAACGAAATCACAAGTAAAAATAAACCGGGATTTTCAGTTTATAGATTTTTCTGAGAATGTGTTCATAAAACACTTAACATAAGTTTTGGTGGGAAGATATTTCTCCACATGATCTCCCCAACCTCGTACCCCAGAGATAGGAGTTTATCAACATTTCTATCAGCAAACTGGAGGAGAGCTAAGTTCTTCACTGTTGGTTTAAGTAGTTCTGGGTATAAAGATTATCTTCTAATTACTATCACAAATGTTGTTTAACTATGAGTAGGAGAGGACCCAAAGAGACACCAAACTGAATTAGCAAGATTTCTGCAATTATCCTGGATTTCAAAAGGAAATATTCCCAAATAGACCAACTAGTTGAAGTGGAAAATTTTATTTTTGTGACATATTCTATTTACTAACTGAAAAAGGAATAACAGAGTCATTATATCATCATTCTGCAACCCCTAACAAAATAAACAATCTAAGTAATGATCACCAATGACTAGTAACATGATAAAAAAGGTTTTTAAAAAAGTTTACATTGCAATACCAATGAAGTGTTTTGCCAAAAAGTCAGTTCACATCTGCTTATAAAATATGGAAACTATATGGAGCAGACGAACATATTAAATGATACCATGGGGATGCAGTCAGCAAATTACAGACTATAAAAACTATCCAGAAAAAAAACCCCTACTCTTTTCAACAAATAAATTAAAAGAAAAACAATGGTGGAAATTATGGATTTAAAAAGATATATTGTGATATGGGCATCATATTTGGATTCTCATGTATGCAAACAAATTGCAAAAAAAAAATGATTATTAGAGGAGAATTTGAATACTGAACGAAGTATTTTGTAACATTATGGGATTATTGTTAGTTTTTACTTGAGAGAGTTATATACTATATCAGAGTACATGCTTTCAAACTTTTTGGTCTTAGAATCTCTTACACTTTTAAAAATTATTGAGGACCCTAAAGTTATTTTGTTTTGGGGCTATATTTATTGATATGGATGTATTATAATTAAAACTCAAAAGTTAAAAATTATATATATATATTTAAAATAATAATAATCCAGTACATGTTAACATACATAATTTAGTAAAAAATAAGTGTGATATTTTTAAATAAAAAAAATAAAAGTGTGGCATTATTTTACATTTTCTGCAAATTTTTAAAATAGCGTTTTTTAATTGTTTTATTTTTATTGTTGTTCAGTTACAGTTGTCCTGCCTTTTTCCCCATTGTTCTCCACAGCCCCCTCCCCTGCTCCCACAGTCAGTCCCCCTGCATTGACTGTGCCCATGAGTCCTGTATTTATGTTCCTTGACTTGTCCCTTCCCCTCCTTTCCTCCATTATTCCATTACCCTCTCCCCTCTGTCACTATCAGTTTGTTCTTTATTTCCATGTCTTTGGTTCTATTTTGCTCATTTGTTTGTTTTGTTGATTAAGTTCCCCTTATAAGTGAGATCATATGATATTTGTCTTTCACTGCCTGGCTTATTTCACTTAGCATAATACTCTCCAGTTCTATCCATGCTCTCGCCGAAGGGTAGGATTTCCTTCTTTCTTTTTACTGCTTAGTATTCCATTGTGTAAATGTATCACAGTTTTTTGATGCATTCATTACTGATGTGCACTTAGGATGCTTCCAGCACTTGGCTATTGTAAACAATGCTGCTATGCTATTGAGGTGCCTAGGTTCTTTTCAATTGGTGTTTCAGGATTCTTAGGGTATAATCCCAGCAGTGGGATTGCTGGGTCAAAAATCAATTCCATCTTTAGTTTGTTGAGAGAATTCTATACTGTTTTCTGCAGTGGCTGCCCCAGTCTGCATTCCCACCAACAGTGCACTAGGGTTCCCCTTTCTCCCCATCCTCACCAGCACTTGTTGTTTGTTGATTTGTTTATGATGACCATTCTGTCTGGTGTGAGGTGGTATCTCATTGTGGTTTTAATTTGGATCTCTCTGATGGCTACTGATGTTGAGCATTTTTTCATGTGTTTATGGGCCCTCTGTATGTCATCCTTTGTGAAAAATAGCTTTCTTAATAGAAAACAGATGCATTCTAATATCTGCTTTTGCATTTAATCCTTCATGATGTCACATGTTGTGTAGCCTTTGGAAAACCTCAATGTCTGCTCATGAAGGGATGATAGAGAAAAAGGCAACCAACATTTTAGTATTATTTTGTGAATATCACCAGGGTCAACTAGACCATACTGTAAGAACAATAGTATTAGAGATACCTTCTGATAGATTTTAAAACGTTTTTAAAGATTTTTTATTTCAAGTTCACTAGATTCTGTTGTTGGAGAAGAGTGACTACATATTTGATATACTATATTCCATAATTTGATAATTGTTCAAACTAGGCATGGAGTACATTTGATTTATTATACTATTTTTCCTGGTATTTGAATTTATCTTAACAAAAAGTAAAAAATACAATTGACTTAAAGAAGAAAGTCAAGTAAGTACTACAAGTGATTTTTAAATGGGACAATAATTTAACTATAATACAACTATAATTACAGTATTGACAGTTTTGACAAGAGAATTAGTAATCTCAGTCTGCTAGGACTGTCTTTAGGGAAACACAAATGAAGATACTGTGAGTGAGAACTACAAGTGATCAATATTAATTTGAAAATGTGTTTTTTAAACTAATGTAAAAACTGATGATGATATAGTATTTAATTTCTATTAAATAATTTAAGATTTCTTCTAAAAGATAATGAAGAGCACAGTGATATAAATACTAACTGACCTTACTATATAGGGAAGAAAATAAGTATTAATCGAATAATTACATAAAATGTTATGAAGTGTAGTCAATTCTATGAATGAAATGTACACCTGCCATGAAAGTGTATAACAAGAAATCTGAATTGTGAATAATCAGGGAAAGTTTCTCTTGAAAAGTGATAATTGACCTGAAATTTAAGGAATTATTCATGATTAATTGGGTGAAGAAGATAAACTCTAGAAAGAGGAAACCTTAGCAAAGATCCTTTGGTGACCGTTCAGAGAATAAAGTGGAGGGCGGTTTAGGGAGAGACTGATGAGGGAGGCAGCAGCCAGACCATCCAGGGATTTGTGGATCACAGTAAAATCTCTGATCTTTTTGCCAAGATCAGCCATTTCATTTTTCAAATGTGTTGGTTGTGGTGTGGAGACCAGATTGAAGAGGAATAAGTTGTAAGAGCTCATTGAAGAGACTAATGCAGATATGTGAAAATCAGTGATAGTAATTTGACTAGAGAAATGAATAGAAACATCTGTTACAGTTTTTTATTATTTTTTAAATTTTTATCTTCATCTGAGAACATTTCCTTCTTTGCTTTTAGAAAGAGAGGAAGAGAGAGAGGAAGGGAGAGAGAAACATTGATGCAAGAGAGAACAGGGATTGGCGTCCAGACCGGGCAGGGATCGAACCCACAAACTTTCAGCTATGGGAGGATACTCTAACCAACTGAACCACACTGGCCAGAGCATTATTTTTTTAAACTAAAAAAAATGTCCAAATATACTTTAAGCTGCACCTATATAACATGGCATCATTCAATCAGCCACTGAAATTGGCTTTTAAAAAATATTTATAACTTACACAAATATGCAATGATATAAAGCAGAATAAAAAACCACACATATAAGATGCACCCTAAATGTGTAGGCACAGAAAAAGCTAAATGAAGGAGGGGAGGAAGGAGAAGTGAAAAGAACGGGGGGAGAAATATCTATGAAAGTATTACTAGTGCCTTTATCAGGTAAAAATATAAATGAATTTTATTTTTACTTGTATAGATTTCATTATATATTATATTTTATAAATTAAATGCATGTTTCTTTTAAAATTAGAATAAACATGAGATATAATAATATTATTTAGTTCACACTTCTCTTTAGAAAAATAAAGCCAACAAAAAAATAAATTAAAAGCCCAAGAATCACATGATGATAGAATTGCATCTGTTATTCATTTAGATTAATCAGCCAGCAAAGCAAATATGCTACCTGGATAATTCAGGGCTTTGAAAGGAGTGGTCTGGGTAATAGCATTTTCAACACCAACCCACCCAGTTTTTTCTAAGTGTCTGAAACTTTTGTGGTCCACTGAGAATCATCATTCTAGTGAAAATTTGCAAATCAAATGCAGACGTCTGACTGCTTGGATTAGAAAACAGGATCAAATGGGGTAATCAGCTTCATTTGTATGATTCATATATTTTTCATTCCTGCCGCTCCTTCTCAAATACTCCTGGTTTTACAAATATTGTTAGTAAATAATGTGAGCAGAAGTCAGCATTGCCAAGTAACTAAAGCACATGTTCTCCAGCAAACTGTCCAGGATTGAATAATGTCTCCACTCTTACCAGCTCTGTGGTTCGGGACGAGACATTTGACATCTCTGTGTCTCAGAATCTTCATCTGTAAAATGAGATAAGAGCATCACCCTCATGGGATTTTAACAAGTGGTGGTATGGCTTGCACAGTGATGAGGAACAGGGTTCTAGAGCCTAGAAAATTCTCAATGCCTCTTCTATATAGAAGGAAGCCAGGAAGTTTCCGGGTTCCTTTGTGTCCTGAAAAGTTTGAAGCTTCTGCGTGGTTCAAATACTTCCTTGAATATGAAACTGGGAAGAGAAGCCTGGAGCATTGGGATAAAGCAGCTCACTAACTTTCCTTCTGGGCTTTGGGTTTTTGTTTTTTTTATTTCAGGGAAATTTTCATTTTCCTGAACACATAGTTAGCACCAAGGGAAAAATGATTTATATATATGTATTTATATAACCAGTCTTCCTGAGCTGCTTATTGTTTATAAATAAGTTAACAGGAATTCACATACTTATTCTTATTTTCCTTATGCATGTTTTATATTAATTGGTTTATTTAAATAGTATTTGGATTAAACCTTCAAATTGAGCATTCTAAAAAGCATTTAAACATTGCTGACAACTAGGAAGTTTATAGTTCTCTAATCAGTCCTTTGACCAATTCTCATGGTTTACTGATTTACAGTAAAGCGTGACTTCTTTCTTCTCCTTCAACTATCATCAGAAATCAAGGACAGAAACTGGTGTTTCACCTAGAAGGGGCTAACTGGTTCTTTTTGAAGATCTCAGGGATTAGGATCTAAGTTGAAATAAAGTCAGATATTGAAGTTAGACCAAAGAATTTGCTTCTGAACCTTAGTTCTTTAGTTCTAGGTAGTTAATATGTCACCGATTACTATAAGAGTTCTTATTGACTAAAATATATGTAATAAAAATCAGAAAAATCATATTCAGTACATTAAATAAAAGAAATTGCATACTTTACTTTAGGGAGTCACTGATACGGATTAGCCCAATAGTTGATAGCTCCTGTCATAGACACAGGGAGTTTACCAAGCACTTTTGTTGACTGGATGATGTCTTGATTTAAAAAAGTTAAAGTAAATTCCTGCCTTGAAAAGCGATACTGTGCAGGCGCATAGATCGACCTCAGAAGATGGTCAGAGGGCTTTAGCTCCACTGGTCATTCATCCACAGGAGGATCAGTGTGACAAAGGGTTCATTCCACTGTAGGGCTGGCTTTATTGGAAGCACACCAGCTCATTCTATTATTCTAAATATTATGACATTCCTTCCTCACTTATGAAATTGAAAGGGATATTCTTGGGAAGAAATAACTGAGTAATTGTCTTGGATCTTTGGAAACAATTGGCAGCCGTAGTAAGTACAACTCTTGGACACCTGCAGTGAGCTGTATCTTTTGCAGGTCCTGTTTTCTCAAAGTATCTACTTGATCACACATCCAGGAACTCTCCTGGCTCCAAGGTTCTTCGAGACTAGAGTGAATTTGAAATATGCCTGGAGTTCTCCGTAGGCTCACCCAAAAGTTGATTCAGTAGTGACGATGTTCTGGATGCTCTGGTGTGCAATCTAGATAGTACCTTCTAGTTGGGTCATTCTCTGGAAATTGACTAAAACAAACAAATAAACAAAAAACACACCTCAGGGAAGGTTGTATACTCCCTTCCCTGGGGCAGTTTCCACCCGTTGACTGATTGTTGAGGAAAGTACAAAGGCTCAATTTCATTGCCTTCTTTTGAAATGGCTTTGCAGGGCCATTCCCAGCTCCTGGACTTCCCAGAGAAGGGCTCTGTTAGAGGACTGCATTGCAGTTCAACTTGTCCCTCCACCTAATACTGCTTTTCTTTCCTTAATAGGTATTGCTGAAGTACCTTCCCCAAAGATCTGCATACAAATATTCATTTCAGAGTCTCTCTCACAAAGACCCTGTTTGCTGACAATTGATGTCAGGTATGGTTCCAGGCAGTGGACCATAAAGTGCGAACATGAAGTGGGATCTCCCTCTGGCCAGGTGATAAGGACCCAATCGCTGGTGGTAGGTAGAGTACGCACAGACCTCAACATGCTGTGTAGAGTGCTGTTAAAATGTTCACTAATGGTGAACTGGAATGGGATGCTGGTGAAAGGAAATGCACCAGTAGGAGAGTATCTTAGTTTTCTGAAAGCTTCTGGGGGCCTAATAATTTATAATTACTATGGAATAAGACAGTTTTTGCCCAGGGCTATTGGTACATTTAAGAAGACCATTAAAATAATGATGGTAATTAATAATTAAATATGAGCTCTGAAAGCAAGGGGCTCTTCCTGGTAGCACAAAAAAGAGACTCTCCATTCTTGCATCTGGTAGGAAAGAAAAGTTGTATAAGAGGAGCAGCACTCCACGACTTCTCAGCTTTGGCGAAACTTACAGGCCAATATCAGGAACTTACTGGAGAGGCATGGAATCCTTATTGGAAAGGGATGGAGCCATCTAGGTCAGTTTATCAAAAAAAATCTTAAATTCCTAGATCCTTCTGATTCCTCTGAGCCTGCACAACTGGCTCATGCATTGCTGTTAAAGACTAGTGCTTCCGTCTTCTGCTTTGTAAGACAGTATACACTCTTCTTAGGATCTGTATCCACATCCTCTCCTAACTACTAGACAAATACCTAGCATCAATTTACTCTGCAGCCCGACCAGGAGGTGCTAGGTCTACTAAAGAAGGACAAGGGATATATGCCAAAGGATCCATAAGACCTGGTCAACATATGTTAGCAGGGCCCAGAGAGCTTTCATGGGATTTATTCCAGAGGTGCTGGATCATGGAGCAATAAATACAGTTGGATAAGGGAGAGTTTATTTGCTGGTCTACTGAAACAGAGGATTTAACTCCCTGACAAGACTTTAGAAAAAATGTGTTAACATATTCTTAGGATATTCCTTGGAACCTTGGAAGAAACGAAGACCTGCTATAAATGAGGTAGAAATTTTAAATTCCAGAACCACTGTGATAAACACTGAGAGAGGGATCAATGGGCATAGGGAATTAAATTGCTGGAGGGGATACATTATTTACACCTGGAGAACCCACCTGTTGACTATAATTTGTGGGAGGACTAGGAAGACACTCTGTTCACCAAAACATCAAGGACTGCACTATTGAAAAGGATACCCTTGTCACTGGGAAGCTCAATGATAGCTTTTCCCTGCAGGCAAAGAATGATAGAAGATGCTGTTACAGAACTGGAAATGGGAATGATAGAGACCAAGTGCTTAATTATAAGAAGCAAGCTGTGCACAAGTATTGTGATGAGGAGTAAGACTGGAGTAGCAGCAACCCGGGATCTAACTTGCAGAGAGCTATGAAATGACTAATAGGACAGAATATTCTTGAGGGAAAAGATAAACAGGCAACCAAAGACTGTTTAATTTATACCAAAAAGAAAAAAAGAAATGAGAGATCAAGGATTAGGATGCTGAGGGCACCAGTCCCAATAAAATGGGACAATCTATTGCCTACTTTCTAGCTGTGAGCAAAGTCTCAGGACCAGAACCTAGAGGCTAAATGAGATTCTGGGTCCATAAAAGGAAGAACTGTGCAACCCCATGGTAAATGTAAATGGCAGTAATTCCTCAAGTTGTCCTCCCAGAGAAACCTGTAGCCATTTATTCAGGTAACCACACACTGAGGAAAAAAGGAATATCCAGACATTTCAAGGACTCATGAATATTGGGTCTGAGTTGACACTGACACCCAAGAATCTGAAACAACATCATGACCCCCCTGTTAGAAAAGGAATTATGAGGTAATAAGTGAAGCTCTGGCCCATGGGTGGCTCACAGTGGGCCACTACCCCATTCCTCAACATGTGATTAGTAATTGGTACAATCCCACATTGGTTCCTTAGCCTGCGGACTAAATGTTATCACAGTAGAAAAGGTTAGGTGGAAGCTATTGAAACTGTCACCCCCTCATCCCCAGACAATGTGATATATATAAGCAATACTGCATTTCAGATGGAATGGAAGAGGTTAAGATCTAAAGGAGACAGGGATACCAGTAGTTGTTTCTATCATTTAATTTACTAGTCTTTCCCCTATGAAAAATTTTGGATTCTATTAGATGATAGTATACCCTGCAAACTCAACAAAATAGCCCATTGCAACTGTTGTTCGGGTATGTGGTATCATTGCTAGATTAGATTAACATAGACTTAGGTACATGATATGCAGTCACTGATCTGGCAACAGTGATATTTTCTACCTCTTATCAAAAAAGATGATTAAAACCAGACTGCATTCACATGGGACATACAGCAGTAGAATACCTAGGGTCTTGATACAGGCTGTTGATTATGTTTTGTTTATTTGTGTCTTCACCAATAGAATGTAAGTTGGATAAGGGCAGGAAAGTTGTCTCTCTTTTCATCATCTTTTTCCCCAGTGCAAACAGCGATAGGCATATACTCAGTGTGCAAAAATACTTGCTGATTCATTTTGTGGATAAATGACTTAATAAAATTAGGTAGATCTGAATAACCTAACCTTACAACTACAAGAGCTGGAGGAACAACATCGTAAGCCCAGAGTGAGTAGAAAGAAGGAAATAATCAAGATCAGAGCAGAATTAAATGACATAGAGACTAAAAACACAAGCCAAAGGATCAACAAATCCAGGAGCTGGTTCTTTGAAAAGATAAAGAAAATCAACAAGCCTTTAACCAGACTCAACAAGAAAAAAAGAGAGAGGGCCCCCCCCTACAGAAAAAACAAAAAACAAAATCAGAAATGAAAGAGGAGAAATTGCAAGTGATACAACAGAAATACACAGGACTGTAAGAAATTACTATGAACAACTATATGCCAAGAAATTCGAAAACCTGGGTGAAATGGACAAATTTCTAGAAACAAATAATCTTCCAAACTGAATCAGGAAGAAGTAGAAACCTGAATAGACTGATAACAGCTGGTGAAATTGAAGAGCTAATCAAAAACCTCCCAGCACACAAAAGCTCTGGACCAGATGGCCTCACAGGCAAATTTCACAAAACATTCATGGAAAAGCTATCCCCTATCCTACTCAAATTGTTCTAAAAAATCCAAGAAGAAGAAAGACTCCCAAACTCTTTTTATAAGGCCAGCATCATTCTAATTCCAAAACCAGATAAAGACACCGTAAGAGATGAAAACTACAGGCCAACATCACTGATGAACATAGACATGAAAATCCTCAAGAAAATATTAGCAAACTGGATCCAGAAATACATTAAAAAGATCATACATGGTGATCAAGTGGATTTAGTCCCAGGGATGCAAGGGTGGTACAATATTTGCAAATCAATAAATGTAATACCTCACATAAAATGATAAACAAAAATCACGTGATAATATCAATGGATACTGAAAAAGCATTTCATGAAGTACAGCACCCGTTTATGATAAAAACACTCAGCAAAGTGGGAACAGAGGGAGCATACCTCAATATAATAAAGGCTATATATGAAAAACCTACAGCCAACATCATACTCAATGGGCAAAAACCAAAAGTTTTGCCCCTAAGATCAGGCACAGACAAGGGTGTCCACTTTCAGCACTTCTATTCAACATAGATTTGGAAGTTCTAGCCATAGTGATTAAACAAGAAAAAGAAAGAAAAGGCATCCAAATTGGAAAGGGGGAAGTAAAACTGTCAGTGTTTGCAGATGAAATGATAGTGTACATAGAAATCCTATAGACTGCACCAAAAAAATGCTCAACCTAATAGGTACATTAGACAAAAAAGCAGGATACAATGTCAATATTCAGATATTGAAGGCATTTTGGTACACCAACAATGAAATATCAGAAACACAAATTAGGGGAAAAATCCCATTTACTATAGCAACAAGAAAAATAAAGTACCTAGGAATAAATTTAACCAAGGAGATAAAAGACCTAATCTCAGAAAACTACAGAACACTGAAGAAAGAAATTAAGGAGGACACAAATAAATGGAAGCATATACTGTGTTCATGGACTGGAAGAATTAACATCATTAAAATGTCCATACTACCCAAAGCAATTTATAGATTCACTTCTATCCCTATTAAAATATCAATGACATGTTTCACAGATATAGAACAAATATTTCAAAAATGCACATGGAACTATAAATGACCCAGATGAGTCTCAGCAATGTTGAGAAAGAAGAACAAAGTAGGAATGATCACAATACCTGATATCAAACTACATTACAAGGCCACTGTAATCAAAACAGTTTGGTACTGGCATAAGAACAGGCACATAGATCAATGGAACAGACTGGAGAGCCCAGAAATAAACCCAAGCCTCTATGGTCAATTAATATTTGACAAAAGGGGCAGAAGTAGCCTCTTCAGCAAATCGTGCTGGGACATCTGGACAACTACATGCAAAAAAAGGAAACTAGACCACCAACTTACACTATACACCAAAATAAACTCAAGATGGATAAAAGACTTAAATATAAGCCGTGGCATGATGAAAGTCCTAGAGGAGAACATAGACAGGAAAATTTCAGATATCCAACACAGCAATATTTTCACTGATTTGTCCCCTTGGGCAAAGGACATACAGGAAAGAATAAACAAATGGGACTACATCAAATTAAGAAGCTTCTGCATGGCTAAAGAAAACATCATCAAATAAAAAAGGAACCAACCATATGAGAAAACATATTTGCCAAAGATACCTTGGACAGGGATTTGATCTCCAAAATATATAAAGAACTCACATGACTCTACACCAGGAAGACAAAAAATCCAATGAATAAATGGGCAAAGGATCTAAACAGACACCTCTCCAAGGAGGACATATAGAGGGCCCAGAGACATATGAAAGGATGCTCAGCATGACTAGCTATCAGAGAGGTGCAATTAAAACCACAATGAGATAACACTTCACACTGGTCAGAATAGGCATCATTAACAAATCAGCAAACAACAAATGCTGGTGAGGATGTGGAGAAAAGGGAACCCTAGTGAACAGTTGGTGGGAATGCAGACTGGTGCAACCACTGTGGGAAACATTATGGAATTTCCTCAGAAAACTATAAATGGAACTGCCTTTTGACCCAGCAATTCCACGGCTGGGATTACACTCTAAGAATCCTAAAATACCAATTCCAAAAACTTATGCACCCCAATGTTCATAGAAGCATTATTTACAATAGCTAAGTGCTGGAAGCAGCCTCAATGCCCATCAGTAAATGACTGGATCAAAAAACTGTGCTTCATTTATAAAATAGAATACTACATGGCAGAAAGAAAGAAGGAACTCCTACCCTTCGGTGAGAGCATGGATGAAACTGGAGAGCATTATGCTAAGTGAAATAAGCCAGGTGGTGAAAAACAAATACCATATGACCTCACCTATAAGTGGAACCTAATCGACAAAACAAACAAGCAAGCAAAAAAGAACCAGAGACATGGAAATAAAGAGCAAACTGACAGGAGCCAGAGAGGAGGGGGAAGGAGGTAACGGGGAAAGAAGGGGATCATGTACAAAGGCCCCATGGACAATGACAATGGGGAGGGGATTGTATTTGGAACAGAGGTTGGACGGGGCAGGGGAGAGCAATGGAGGAAAATGTGGGGACAAATATTACTGAACAACCATAAAAAAAGGAAAAAATTAAGTAGATCTGTATGGGAACCAGAAATAAGCACTATTACGAGGCACCCCACATTGTGATGTTGATGTAAATTTTTCTCATACCACATTTTGAGAAAGAGTAATTTAGTGGTTAGGCAGTTTAAAAATCATTTTTACTTATTTATTTTTTTAAAATTAAAAAAAAAATGTTTCATTGGTTATGCTATTACGATTGTCCCAATTTTTCCACCTTTACTGCCATCCACCCAATATACCCTTCCCTCCAGCAATCTTGCCCCTTTGTTCTTGTCCATGGGTAATGAAATAAGTTCTTTGGATTCTCCATTTCCTATACTGTTTTTAACATCTCCCTTTTTATACCTACCACTTATGCTTCTTAATTCCTCCAGCTTTTCTCCCATTCTCCCCATTCCCCATCCCAGCTGATAACCCTCCAAATGATCTCCACATATATGATTCTGTTCCCTTTCTGGTTGTTTGCTTACTTTGTTCTTTTAGATTCAGTTGTTGATAGTTGTTGAGAATTTGTTACCACTTTAATGTTCATAGTTTTGATCTTCTTTTTCTTAAATAAGTCTTTTTAACATTTCTTGTAGTAATGGCTTTGTGATGATAAACTCCTTCTGCTTTACCTCGTCTGGGAAGCACTTTATCTGCCCTTCCATTCTAAATGATAGCTTTGTTGGATAGAGTAATCTAGGTTGTAGGTCCTTGATTTTCATCACTTTGAACACTTCCTGCCAGTCCCTTTTTACCTACAAAGTTCCTTTTGAGAAATTAGCTGATAGTCTGATGGGAACTACTTTGTAGGTAACTATCCAGTTTTCTCTTGCTGCTTTTAAGATTCTCTCTTTATCGTTAATGTTTGGCATTTTAACTATGATGTGTCTTGGTGTGGTCCTCTTTGGCTCCAACTTGTTTGGGACTCTGTGCTTCCTGGACTTACACATCTGTTTCCTTTACCAAACTAGGAAAGTTTTCTTTCATTATTTTTTCAAATAGGTTTTCAGTTTCTTTCTCTTCCTTTTCTTCTTCTGGCACCCTTATGATTCAGATGTTGGTATGTCTGAAGACGTCCCAGAGGCTTCTTATACTATCCCCATTTTTTTGAATTCTTGTTTCTTCTTGCTGTTCTGGTTGAATGTTTATTTCTCCCTTATGTTCCAAATTGTTGATTTGATCCCTGGCTTCCTCCCCTTCACTGTTGGTTTCCTGTATTTTTGTCTTTTTTTCACTTAGTGTAACCTTCATTTCTTACTTTAAGTTGCTGCCATTCTCAATGAGTTCTTTGAGCATCCTGATCACCAGTGTTTTGAACTCTGCATCTGATAGGTTGGTTATCTCCATTTCATTTAGTTATTTTTCTGGGGTTTTGTTCTGTTCTTTCATTTGGGTCATATTTCTTTGTCTCCTGAAATTGGCAGCCTCCCAGTGTTTGTTTCTATGCATTAAGTAGAGCTCCTTTGACTCCCTGTCTTAGTATCATGACCTATTGTAGAAAAGGCACCTATAAATTGGGCAGGCAGAGCCTTAGGTAACCGCCAGGGTGCAGCTACCAGCTTTATGACTTTAGGACTCTGTGTAGGGGAGGGCTCGGAGAGGGGACAGTGCTTCTGCCTGGTTTCTGGGTGTTTGTCCAGCACTTGACCCATTTCCAGTCACTTAACCCGCTCCTTGTATGCACCTGGCGCCCTTCCAGCCATTGCCCTGGGGCTTAATCCAAAAATGGGTGGATTTGCATATGTTCTAAAACCAGGTGGACCCTTTAAGTGAAGTTTCCTAAAAATCTGGCAGTTTCTTCCGCCACCCCAACCCCCACTGTTTTTTACAGTCAGCATTATGCGGATTTATCTTACTGGTGCTAGAACTCTGGGATGTGTGGTCTGGCCTGGGACTGGGATCACTTGCTCCCAAAGTATCCCTCCTGATTTTTATCCACCACACGTGAATGTGGGACTGCCCTTTTGGCCACCATTGCCGCCTTGCCCTCTCTGCCCATCTTGGTGTCTCCTCCCCTCCTACTTGTCTGAATGATTGTGGCTTCTTTAAATCCTTGGTTATCAGGCTTCCATACAGTTCTTTTTTCTGAGAGTTCTGGGTATTTCTTGTGTTGAGGTTTACTTGTAATTCTCTCTGTGGTTGTACAAGGAGATGAAGCATGTCTACCTACACCTCCATTATGACTATTGATGACAATAATGATAATCCATAATTTTATTGACTTGCCTGCCATGTATCATCTCTGTATTTACCCCTATCTGTAGGTACATTATTATATTTAATATTACAACTCTATTATTATTTCCATTTTACAGATGAGGAAGTTGAAGGTCAGAGTAGTTAACATAGTTGATCAAAGTTTATACAGTGGTAAGGAGATTCAGAGCCAGGACTTAGGGGCTCTGAATCTCCACCAAAACCAATGCTTTCTTCTCTGCTGTCACACAAATACACAGCGGTTCCCCAAACCTTTTGCTCAGAGTTGATTTAGTGATACTGTTCTCTGGTCCTCATCACTTTTTTTCTTTTTGCCTTGTCACTACACATTAAAAAACTCATTATTTCAGCCAGATAGCGGCCAAATCACAACTCTGAAAAAACTGTCTGCCTTTATTTTAAATGACGCATAAATCTTAAAGTTAAATCACCCTTTCAACATCATTCCAGGAAAAAAATACAGGGTAAATGATTGAAAACATCAGAAATGTTCATAAATCCCTTAGTGTGGAGAGGTTTGAAGCTTTCAAAAATAAAAAGGATATTTCGGACTGTTGGTTGGAAGATGACACCTTTTTAGAAAAGTCGGGCTTGAGGAGTATTAGATAGTATTTCGAGAAATATTAAATTGAATTAGAAAACTTGCCAAAGCAGCATTTTCCCAAGACATTAATTTTTATTCTTTTATTTGTCATCATGACTATTTATCTGCTCTGTAAGTATACATGCAGTGGATGCTTTCTAAAAATGATGACTATCTTCTCCCAAATAACATTCTATTTCGTTCTTAGAGCTATTTCCCTTCTATCTGTTGGACTCGTCTTTAGTCTAAACACTGTCCCGTTGGAGAACATAGAGTAGGTCTTCACAGCCTGGATTTAAATCAAAGGAGTCAACCACATGAAAGAGCTGTAGAATTGCTGACTGAATTCAGAACTTAAACACAAAACAACATGCTTTGTTGACCGTTGTCACTGTTGTGTGACAGAAACCAGAATAGCAGAGATGGGGGTCAATTAACCCTGCTGCTTAGAAATAAAAGGAGAGGCAACATAGCTTACATTTACTAAGTAAATGAAGATCTACAAATGAAGTAAGTTTTGTTAGTTGAGTCTCATAAAACTTTATAACTTAGCTCTGTAAAAAGTCTACTTAAAGTGAATTTATCTCATTAAGGATCAATATTTCACATTGAACAGTGAAAAAATAGTCTCTTGAACTTTATATTAAAAATAAAACTAAAAATTATAAAAGTATATTATTAAACCAAATAATAAGGTTATTAAATTAAATATACTTTATCTATGTGCTAATATTAAGAAGAAATAGAGGGTAAATCAAATTTTTTTGTGGGGGAATCACACAAAATTATTTGATATAATGTTATGATATCCTTTGTTTGACATTTGACATTTTATGGAATGTGAAGAGTCATTTTTGGTAAAAAGATATAAAAGCTTCATAAATTTTTCCCAATAGTCTTTTATAATTTGTTATTCAAAACCATTCTCTTTTAGAGTGGTTATTCTGGCATCATTCTTGTCATTATTTTCATTTTCAGTTTTAAACTAGACTAACTCTTCCAGGTTACTTGTCAATAGGTTTGCCTGTGATTTACCAGCACCTTTTTCTTATACTTGCAAGTCTGGATAACCATTCATAAACTGATGAAGACAGTTTCATAGAACGGGCAAAGGATTAATGCAGTTACAAAACAAACAAAAACCAATGTGAGTGGCAGCTAACCTTTAAATTCAAATTTTTGTGCTTTGACTTTTATTTCCTAAAGAACAGCATGTCTGCAGACACTTAGTGAATAAAAATTCACAGAAGAGAGGAGTGGTTTAAAGGAAAGGCTGCGGAGTGCGAGGATACGTGTATCAGTCTGCTCAGGGTGCCTAATACCACCAGTCTGGGTAGTTTAAACATAGACACTTAGAAATTTATTTTCTCATAGTTCTATAGGCTGGAAGTCCAAGATCAAGATACCATCAGGGTTGGTTTCTAGCGAGGCCTCTCTTCCTAGCTTGTAGACAGGCCCTTCTCATGGTGTCCTTACGTGGCCTTTCCTTTCTGTGTGCCAAGAGATAGGCCTTGTGTCTCTTCCTTGAAACAACATGAATCTTACCAAGTTAGGGCCCACACTTTTGACCTCGTTTAATCTTAATTACCCTCCCAAGGACCCTACCTCCAAATATAGTCACGTAGGGGACTAGGGCCTCAACCTATGGATTTGGAGGGCATAATTCAGTCCCTAGCAATATGTGCTCATATCATATAGCTCCATTATTTCCTTCTTGTTTGATCATGGTAAAATCACAAACATTCCTTAGCCTTAAGTTGATAATCTATGTAATATGGAAAATTGTATTACTCAACTCATGGGATTTTGACATGGGTTAAAAGCTAGTGCATTTTAAGGACTGAGCACAGTACCTGGCATAGAATAAGTACACAATAAATATTGGTTGTTATTATGGGTTCCTGTTGATACCCCAGTACTGATTAAATCTGAAAATGGAAAGGGTTTTACCCTTTTTCTTCACGGCAGTAAAGAATTGGGAAGATGAAGTTTGTGTAGAGGGGACAGACTAGGGGGAAACATCTACAAAGAGAAGAGAAAAGCAGGTTGAGTCCCTGAGACTACAACAGGACTAAGAAGAACATCTCTTTCCAAGAAAGAGCCATGGTGCTTAGTTACCAAAAGATCTATGAAATTTTCAAATCTGCCTCTCTTTCCCAATAGATTCAAAACTCAAGGAGAAAAGTGGCCAAGCTTTATGTACCTTTGTATTTCTGACATCGTCTGACACCTATATTCAATGATCATTTTATATATATATAGAATTTATATGATATTAAAGAATTTAATTGTGTATTATTTAATTATGAGCAACCTAGTTCTTTACCTGACCAGTGTTTTCGGGGCTCAACCATCATAGATGAGTGATTGCTCATCCAGATCATTCTGAAGTATCTGGATTTTCTGGGGTCCTGGAGGAACACAGCTGTGTTAACCTAACTGTGGGATAATCACAGAAGTCCTTCAATTCTTAAGAGGAACGTTGAGATGAGTTTGATATTTTATTGTGAGTAGAAAAACAAAAGTTCTTAAATAAATACCCAGTCTCTTTTTGAAGTCATTCCTTCTTTGACCTTGCTTTAAATTTTTATGTATTTGTTGAAATTGGTGTGTTTTAGTGGGTTTTCTCTCTTAATTGTTCATTCTGCTCATCATTGCTACTCTGTGGTTTCTAGTTTTAAAAAGAAAAATTCCTCCAAGATATTCCACCAGGTTGCTCCCTCATTTCTTTTTTTCTGTTCTTCTTTTCTTTCTCCAAAACTATAGAACTTAAAAGATGAAAAAGACACATTGCTCATCAAGTGCCTCTTCTTCCAAAGTTGGATAGTCCTATTTAATAGAGCAATTTTTCCACTTAGCTGAAAATGATTCAAGTGATGGGGTTTCCACAACTTCCTGTGAATGACTATTCCACAGACTGACAGATCCCATTACGTGGCCATTTCCCCCTCTTGCTCTGCCTACATTTTTCTTTGCTCAATTTAATTCTGTTTCTCTTAGTTAAACCCCTTTGGATAACTCAAAGAAATTCCTCTCCCCTTTTTGCTCCATATTTCCCTCAAATATTTGCAGATGGTTATTATTTCTCCTTAGTCATTATTTGGCCCAGCCATTTGAATTAGGTCTTTCATCTTTTCCTGTTATCCAGTGCCTCTAGATTTTCCAAACTTTCGGTATTTGTGCTCTGAACTTGTCATATTAAAAAATGTTCTGACTACTTTGGAAAAGAAAGATCCAAATCTCATCATGAGACTTTTCTCTAAGAAAGTTCAAGGTGATATCGGCACACATTGCAAAACATAAATAACTCAAAGCCTCATATATCTGTAGCTTCACTTGTAAAATCAAGCAATGGTGCTTCTTGCTGAGTTAAATATTTCCCGGTTCAAGTCTCATTTATTCTATGAACCACCGTTCATGGCTCCTAGCACCATCAGGCAAAAGACCAGCACTGCATTGTCTGAGGGATAGGGAGATTCTGTCACAGAACATTTACAAACATCCAAAAAGAAGCACCATTTTTCCAAAAGAAGGATACAATGTTTTAAAAAATAAAAGTTTAATTTAAAAACATAATTTTCCCTCAAAATTTTTTGTAAACCTATTTTTGCCCCCCCTTCCTGCCCTCAGATCTCCTGGTTCATTTTTAGCAGGGTTCCTTACTAGCCAAGGCTAGATATATTTGTATATGTTATTCTAAGAAAGAGTTCATTTCTTTAGAACTGCTATATAGCTATTATTTTATTAACAACATCAATTAAGGATGCTGTGAAAATATATATATCAAATATCAAAGGGTCAAAGGTCTGGAGTGCTTCTAGACACCACAAATACCCTAATTTTTTTCTTTCTTGGCCTGAGTGATTATTGAATGGGTCGGGTGACCTTTCTTATATCTAATGCATTTTTCCTTTTACCAATGACTATTACCATCAAAATTAATTCCCTTTTCTTTTTCCTTTATACTTGTTGCGACTTACTCATGATATTTTTCAGTGCCATATGAGGCTACTGTGGCAAGCTCTGTTCTCTGTTCTTGGAAAAGATAAAAACGTATCATAGATACTTGCTAACCTGGTATGTCTTCAGTATAGACCTGTTGGGATCATAGAGAGAAGCCAAATAATATAAAAACATATGGGTTTTGGAGCCAGATGGACTCAGTGTAGACATTTATCTGTGCCTCCTGTGAAATCCAGAGCAAGGACCTTCTAATATTCTTTTTGAAATGTTCCTTTTCTCTCTTGGAAAAGTACCTGGACATCTTTTTAGTAGTTATTAATTTCTTATCTTTACTATCTTACCTGTAATAGTTATCTCTACAGAACGTATCAACATTTAAAAACGTTATGATCCTCACTCACTGTATTTATGTGGTCATTCCTGCCCATCATTTTTACAGGAACCAGAGCTTTAGGATGGTAATATTTCCCGAAGAAATCTTTCACTTGTCTTCCAACTCCTGAGTTTGCTGGAGTCATATTTCACTTCCTTGTTAATATATTTTCCCCCTCACAGAATGTCTATTTTATGGCATAGATGCTCATTTATTACCTATATTGTAATTTTCAATTACATTAAAATGTTCATTCAGATTTTACTATGACTATTACCAGATTCATTGCTCACAGTTGTCAAAACACCTGTTCTATCTAGAGAGTTCATGCATAACTTCCTTGGTTTAGAGTACTTTCTCAGGAAATTGCTTCAGGCAGAATGCATGGGGAGAGATGGAATATAATTTTAGAATCCGTGTGAGATCTGAATTGAAGAATATCTTGGGGAAGGATAAGAATCTTTATAATGGTACTGTTTCCTGTTAATAAATCTTATAGCTCTCTCTTTTATTTTCCATTGCCGCAGATGGGAAATGTGATGCTAGGTGATTGCTTCCCTGAAGTGCATGATGCAGAGGAAAGTTAGGTGGGAGCCACTGTGCGTTCTACACAAGGGGTAAATTCCAGGGGGTGAACTCAATAGGAGCCAACTTGGAGGTAAACAGTAGTTTAGTTTTTTGTTTAACTGAGATTTTTACTGAGGTCATTGTAGATTTATATGAAGCTGTAGGTGACTGTATTGAGAGATTTAGTGCACATTTATCCAACTTCTCCCCAAGGATAACATTTTTCAAAACTGCAGTATAATTTTACAACCAGGATATTTTCATTGAAATAATCCATCAGTTTTATTCAGCATTCCCAGTTTTACTCCTGCTCATTTGTATATGTATGTGTGTATATGTGTGTATTAAGTTCTATACAATTAAATCACATGTGTTGGTTCATGTATCCAAAACCTCAGTCAAAATACTGAGCAGTTCCAACACCACAGGAACTTCTCATATTACGTTTTTATTACCACACCCTCCCTCTTGTACCAACTCCTCTCCTTGACCCTAATTCCTGGTAATCATTAATCTACCCTCATTTCTACAAGCAAATTGTTAAATAAACTGTAGTATATGCATACCATAAAATACTAGTCAGCAATAAAAAAGGAATAAACAATTGATATAAGCAACAGTTAGGATGACTTTTTAAAGATGTATGCTGACTGAAAAAACCAAGGTTCCCTCTCTCTCTTTTCTCTCCCCTCCCTCCCTTCCTTCCTTCCTTCCTTCCTTCCTTCCTTCCTTCCTTCCTTCCTTCCTTCCTTCCTTCCTTCCTTCCTTCCTTCCTTCCTTTCTTTCTTTCTTTCTCTTTCACTTCTCTTTTGTATGAAGAACTTTCTTTAGCTAATGTTTGAGTGGTTTGCTAGTCACAAGTTTTCCTTCACTTGAGAATTTGTTTATTTCCCCTTAATTCCTGAATAATAATTTCTGCAGAGATTATATTCGCAAATGACAGTTCTTTGCTTTTAGCACTTGAAAAATACTGTGTCACGTTCTTATAGCCTCTGTGATTTCCAATGAGAAATTCACTATTATTTGAATTGAGATTCTCCTGTAAACAATGTGGTTTCTGTCTGATTACTTCTAAGATTTTATTCTTTATTATTAGTTTTCACAAGTTCATGATATATTTTGGTGTGGAATTTGTAGAATTTGTCGGTTTTGGGATTTGGTCAGCTTCTTGAATCTGTAGGTCTGTGTGTTTCACCAAACTCAGAAAATTTCCAGACATTATTTACTCAAATATTTTTTCATTTCCACTTTCTTTTCTTGTCTTCTGGAATACCAATAATATAAATGTTGATTTTTGTTATTGTCCCTCACATTCCTAAGATTCTGCTAATTTTTTTCAGTCTATTCTCTCTGTTGTTCAGACTGGATGAACAGCCAATTTTTTGTTCAGTCCTCAGATTCACTAATTCTATCCCCTGTCACTTCTATTATTGAGACTATCCAGTGAGTTTTTATTTTTGTTATTGCATTTTTCAACTACATAATTTCAACTTATTTCTTTTTATATAACTTCTGCTTCTTTGATAAGATTTATCTTTTTTTCCCCTTTGTTTCAAGAGAACTTATAATTGATATTTGGAGCATTTTAATTATAGTTTTTATGGTAGTTTCTTTATAATCATTGTCAAATAATTCTATTATCAAATTCATCTTTGTTTGTATGTCAGTTGATTGCCTTTTCTCATTTACATTGTATTCCCGTTCTTGGTATGATGTGAGATTTTCACATTAGACCTGGGTGACCTTCCAGTGTTGGTTGAGGGTATGCAAGTCTTCCTGCCACTGTGCAGTCCTCCAGTCCTAGACTCTCAAACTGGCTCATCTTTTTCTTCTGAACTTTTATAGTTCTCTTTTCTTAGTGCCTTATATCATTTCCAGGGTTTATAGTTGTCTCTGCAAGAAAGAAGCAGAGAAATGTGCATTCATCTCACCTGGTAGTGTTCTTTTTAAATCTTCAACTTAGGTAAATTTTATTCTATTCATTTATTTGTTCATTCATTCATTACCATGTGGAATTGGTATTCTGTTTTTGCAGAGAAGCTTCTATGTTTCCAAGGCACTGAGTTCTGAATTATATTCTATACACACAACTCTTCATGAGGATATAAGGTTTAAGATATTTCTGAGTTCTCATCCATGATCATTTTGGTGGTTATGTCCTCCAACAAGCAATTGTCAAGGAGAGTTGATCTAGTATAATCTTCCTTTGCTAATTGGAGGAAAGAGAGGGGAAAGAATGGGAACATATTTAGGTGATGGCTAAACTTACATTAGAATGGACAGAGAGTTAGCATTAAAAAAATGAATGTACCAGCAAGGATGAGGAAATGAAGAGTATGAATGCCTATGTAGAACCCCTAGAACATTTGTGTTTAGAGCGTGGGAAGAGGAAAGACTTGGGAAACAACTTACAAGCACGGGGGTTACTGAGGTCAAAAGAGATGGAAAAGAGGATCTAAAACTCTACTTCACAATATGATTAGAAACTTTTCCCACCCTGGAATTTTCCTGAGGGACAGTAATATATATTTAATCTTTAAAAAATCATGTTTAACTGGTGGATCAAAATTTCTCTGAATTTAACACTTGGTCAAGATAAGGCTACCCAGTGACTAAATTTTATGTGGATTAGAAAAGAAGACAAATTGAAGGGTAAAAACCATAGATTTTGGAACTAGGCAGTTCTTGTTTAAAAACCTGGCTTGATCAATTACCTCTCTAATCTAATTTTCTTTTTTTTAATATCAAAAGTTTTTCCAGCTTTATTAAGGTATAATTGTCAAATAAAATTGTAATACATTTGAATTATACAATGTAATGATTTGATATGTGTATGTATACACTGATAAAGGATCTCCCCCATCATGAAAATAATTATTTTCTTGATTGTTTACATGGCTTAGGAAGGAGAAAAATCTTGGAGGAAAGACAGGTATTGGTTTGAATAGTGGCTCCACCAGATTACCAACTATGCAAACTGAGATAAGTTATTCAATCTCTCTGTTTCTTCACATATAAAATATGGCTAATAATATTCATCTCAGAATACTACATAACAGATATGGGAGCTCACTGGTGTATAAAAACTGGATAGAACAGGTATTCGTATACAATGGAGTTTCTCACATTTATATTTTCTGAATACCTTGTTAGTTTTGTAAATAAGGTGTGCTTAACTAAAATAAAATTATCTGATAAGTGATCTTTGAGTTCTGAGAAGAATGCTCAGTCATTTGTCTAGGGACAAATGATAAGTTCTTGGATGACACCGTGTTTTAGTATTAAGGTTGGTGCGTTTGGAGGCAAAAGATCTCCTTTACAATCCTGTCTCTTCTACTTCCTAGCTCTGTCACTTTGGACAAGTACTTTAGCCTCTCTGAGTTTTATATTCCACACCTCTAAAATGAGGGTAAAAACATTCACCTGCTTCTAAGGTTATTCTGAGAAACAAATGAAATAACAGATGTGAAAATACTTTGTAAAGTGCCAAGCACTATCAACCTACTAAATATCTATTATTATTGCTTTCCCTGTGTTAGATTTGACTTGGTAGTTAAGTTCATTGATTTGTCAGAAGTGGTTATTTAGAGATTAAGAGAATTCACTGAGAATTACAGAAATCGTTTAAGATACAATTCATATATCAGCTGCAGTGATAATTTTTTTTCATTTTTTAATTGTCATTCAATTATAGTTGTCCCTATTTTTTCCCCATTACTCTCCTCTGCCCTACCCCTCCTCACCTCTCACATTCAATCCTCCCCCCCCCCACCATTTTCTTTGTCCATGGATCCTTTATACATGTTCCTTGACTTCACCCTCCCCCTTCTTTCCACTGTTATCCGCCCGCTCTTCCCCTCTGGTTACTGTCAGTTTGTTCTTTATTTCCATGTCCCTGGGTCTATTTTGCTTGCTTGTTTTCTTATCTGTCAAATAAAGGTAACACTGCCCATCTAATGTGGTCTTAGGATAAATATACTTTACAAAGGCTTTCGAAATATGGCCGCTTCTTGCAATCTAGTCTTATTGCACACATCCACTCAAGGAATATTATGAAACCAAGTCTCCTTTTAGTTTCTTAAACATGCTGTAATCTCTCTTTTGGCTTTTAATCTTCCTAAGGGGTGTTCCAAAAGCTGTTCCTATAAATCATTCCTCTTTACTCTCTTCTGCGTAGCTTCTGTTCATCCTTCAGGTCTAGTTTAAACATATATATTTTTTCTGTCTTCATGTCCCTTAGTCTATTCTTCCATAGTACCACGTTCCTTTATTATAACATTTTAAACATTTTCTTATTGTTATGTGCTATTTTCTGTTGAGGTTCCATCTTCCCCAGTAGAGGCTAAGTCTTACCATTATAGCCTCAGTATTTAGCAGAGTGCCCATCAGATACCAAATATTCACTGACTAGTTGTTAAGAACATAAATGAATGAGCAAATGGTGCAACACCTGAAATAAAGTAAGTGTCCAATAAATAGCACCATTATAGGACTCTCTCAGCTTCTTAATTTACATGACTATATTAACCATAAAGAAAGATGGCTGTAAAAAAGAGAATGCTAGCTTGTTATAGGCCTCAAATTCTACAAATTTAATTAAAAAGCATGGTATTTTTTGTTTCATTTAACACAGATAATAACCCACATATCATGTAGGGAGTGAGCAGCCCTTTTGCTAAAATTTATTCCATGTGTCATATCAACAGTAAGTCACATGCCAATATTTTCTAATAGACTTAAAAGAAAACCTAGCAGTTACTTCTAAATACCATGAAATTGATGATGTGGAAAGAAAAGCACTGCTTGTCATACTTGAAATCCTAAGAGTCAATCAGATTTGTTGTTACCATATAATTTTTTTCTTCACAATCCTTCCTGTCTACAGAACCCACACATATAAAAGAAAAGTTTTCTCTTTTGCAGCAGTGCACAAAATAACCATAGAAAATTCTGCTGTTTCCCACAAACCAGAACTAAGGTAGCTAAGTCACATTTATCAGACTGCTGGGTAAGTTGCCAGGAGTCAAAGTACTTTCCAACTACTTAGCTCAAGGGGCAAGTTCAAGAGCCCATCAGACCCTCTTGAGATATAGGAAAAATAGTAGATGAGGACAATTCCTGTCAAGGTTACTTTTGTTCTAGCTCATCACTCAGCTGTTGAATTAGGGAACAGATTAAACAGCTTTTCAGAAATCTAGTGTGAAAAACATTATTCTCTCAGGACCATTAATCTTTGAATAGTATTCTGGCCAAGAAGATGGATCTGGATATGCCAGAGAAATTCCAATTAAGAGAATGTTGCTTAAATTAAAAAGAGTAAGGGCTTGGATATATTGTGAGTTGGAAAGTAGCGTAGGCAAAGCAAGGGACTATTTTTCTTGCCGACAGGGGAATTAGGAAAGGCTTCTATATTGGGTGATAAGCACCCATGAAGTATAGATCCCATCTAACCAGGGTCTGACATCCAGGTGATTCAGAGGTTCATTTCAGTGAGCCTATTTTGGCCTTCAGACTCACAAGTATCTTTTGTAACTATCATTTGCTTTCCATCTTCCCCGTTGTCGCATAAGATCCATGAGGTCATGTATTCTCCGTGTCTTGCTTTCTAGTGTAGCCTTGTAGCCTTTTCAGGTCCGTGTCCTGATGTGAAACTCTGGTGTTCACATTTTGTCCTTGGTAGGCTGCCTAGGGGTCCAAGGCCTTAGTGCTCATCTCACACCCTCATTTAAAAGTGATGCTTGCGATCCACAGAGGTTACCAAAAAAACTGCAAGTCTTTGCGTTAAATTAAAGCATTGACTATCCTTCCAAATGGAGGGCATGCAATGTTTTCCACTTTCGTGGAGACACAAATCACATAAATGCACTGTTTTCAGTCTCTTGTAGTATAGGGGTCACCACCAGGCTGTTTTAAGAACTGGATTTGATCAATGAAATGTCATTCTTGGGGTCATCTCTCTGGCTGCCTTTTTAGATCTTAATGTTAGCGGAGGTTACTGTTATTTTAAAATAACATGCTCTTCAGACAATGCCAGGGGCCGGAGGCTCTGTGGGAATATAGTAGGAACTCTGCTGTGCAAGTAGATTGCATGTAGACCAGGCTAATGAGCAGAACTCATTTGAAACAAGCATAGGTTCACCATATGGCCCATCTAGGCATATACCCCACAAAATATCTCATGGAAACTACAAAAAAGTGATGTTGCTTGTGACATTGAGGCATGTGCCAAACTTAAGTTCTGCCACTGAGGGATGAGATTTAGTCCACACTATGAAATATATAAAAATAAAATAAAATACTTGGAGAGTATTTGTATTTATATTCTTGAAGAGAAGTACACAGTAACATGATTAGATTTTTATAGTTTCTAAATCACTGTTTGTTTTTAAATTTTCAATGATGAAATAGACTACTTGTATTATCAAAGTCACAAAACAGTATTTTATTAAATAAATACACATTTTTATTGTTATTCTATTACAGCTGTCGCAATTTTACCCCCTTTGCCCTCCTCCACCCAGCCCGCCACCCACTCCCACAGCCAATCCCCACACTGTTGTCCATGTCCATGGGTCCTTCATACATGTTCTTTGACTAATCCCTTCCCCTTCTTTCCACCAAATGTTCCCCCCCGTCCTCCCCTCTGATCACTGTCAGGCTCTTCCATGTTTCCATGCCTATGGTTCTCTTTTGTTCATTAGTTTATTGTGTTCATTAGATTGCACTTATAGGTGAGATCATATGGTATTTGTTTTTTGCAGACTGGCTTATTTCGCTTAACATAATATTCTCCAATTCCATCCATACCGTTGCAAAAGATTTTTTCAAATTAATATTGAGTGAAAAAAAGTTAGAAATATATGATAATCACAATACAGTGAATTCACATCCACACATACCAGTCAATATAGCTATAAGAATACAAATAAAGAATAAACTGAAAGCATATTAGGATGGGAGCCCATAGAAGGACAAAAGTATTAGAAGTAGAAAATTGTGATAAATGGGAATTTTAAAAGTAAATAAAATGAGAAAAAAAATGGGTCTTACATAAAACAATGAAGAAAATATACTATAAAGGAATAGAATTCAGCCTGTACTCCTCTCTCCACCTGAAAAATACATATCTATGTTTTATATATATGTATTTTTTATATATACACACACACATACATACATACAGATGTGTGTATGTACAGGAACTCTGACAGCCTCTCCAGGGCCTCAGCCACCTAAAGACACCAAGATACCCTCAAAAGCCAGAAACTTTTGTAGAAAACACAGGTATCTAATGGGGGAGGGCAAGGGAGGCAGCTCAAGAAAACTTCACAAACAAATGTTACCTAAAATCTATTTTCTAACATTGGCTTGGTTATTTCTGCCCCCTATTAAAATCCTTAGGTTTCAATTTTCTCATCTATAAAAATGAACATATTAATACCCAATGCATGGGTAAGTATTAATGAAATAACATTTATAAAGAGCTTAACTCAGGGTTTGGCACAGTGGACATTTGAATAATATGAATTTTAATTCTTTGTTCGTTCCTCCTTCCCTTTTCTTTCCTGTTTTTTTTCCTACTTAAAAGAACAGGTAACCTATTATTTTCAAATTGGAATAATAATGATTAACTTTCTAACACTCCCATGTTACATATACATTATTTCATAAATGAGATATAATATCCACATGACACTGCAATTTGAGAAGACTGAGGCTCAGAAAGGCTGAAAAACTCAGCCAAAGGTTACACAGATGTTATCAAAAAGAACACAATTATACCTTCTCACACAGAGAAACAAAAGTGTTTGAGCATGTAGTTCTTTTGAGATATAGTCCTCCAACTTTATCTACTACTCTGTGCATGGATGAAAGAGTGCCATTCAATGAATACAGTGCTTTTTCCTTACCTTTGCATAGGCCAACAGTGCCATAAACTGAAAAAGGCATAGGATGAGAGAGAGAAAAAGAAGGAAAGGGATGAAACACCCCTCCATAATTGTGTAAAACATCAACTCGGTTGTGAGAAATTACGAGGCAGTTATGAATGTATTCCTACTTCCTTCATGGGTTTAGGCTGCACAGCCTCTCAGAATAAATGTTTATCCTTGAAGCTGTGTATATGTTTGGTTCAACAATTACTCATTGGCCAGTGAAAGGAGGAATCTGAAACCCATGCTGGCGGACAGATAAGAGAGATAAGAGGGCTCACACTCTCCTGAGCTGGGTTTGGAACCTCTTCCTGCAGGCATCTCTCCCTCCAGATCGTTTTGTGGAACCTGGGGTGGGACAGTCATTACTGTCTAATGAAATCTCCTAGATGTGCTTTAGAGCTTTAGTTCTCAACCTGGCTGCACACTGAAATCACCTGGGAGCATTAAAAAACGCTAATGTTTGGGTTTCAGTCTCTAGAAATTCTCAGTCAATGGTGTAAATATCAAGATTTCAGAAGCTCCTTGTGTACATCTGATGTGCTGCCCAGTGTGCGGACTGCTGTCTTATGACTGTTGTGCTTGTCCAGCCTTGTCTGACGGCACGATGGAAAACAAGACAGGGTCAGCGCAGTATTGCATCTTGCTCAATACGACTGTCCAGGTGAGAAGACGCAACAGCCTGTCAAAGTGGAGGATGCCTAACAGTTCTGACTAGTGGCTACGTCAGGGAGAGGGACAGTGGTCCTAGGTCAGGTGTAGAGCAGTTTTGAGAAGCACAGAGGCAAAGGAGCAATATTTAAGTATTCAAGTAGAGATCAATCAGGGGCCATTTTCAAATAAGGAAATCTAAAATGTCTGTTTTTTCAGCATGTATCAGATGGAAGCTGAGGTTACAGTGACAAAATCAGAATTTAAGGCTAAAATCAAGGCTTATTCTACAGTGCCACAGCCTTTTTCCATGACTTGGGCCCAAATCTCAAATATGTTTCAAGCCTAGTGGTCAAGCAAAAACACTCATTTCCTTGTACCCTCTGAGCTTTTTACTTATTGCCTCTGAGCTCATTTCTCACTATCTTAGTGCTTCCCACCACCATTCCATTCATTAAGGTGTAGATCAAGCCCAACCTCCCTCTGAGGTCTTCACCAAGGTACCCAGCCAACATTGCTCTCTCCCATTCCAGAAAGCACATTATACTTCCAATTGACATCACACAGACAATTGTTACTTAAAGTTTGCATGTGCATAAGTTCCATTTCTATGATTAGATTTTAAGTTTTTTAAGAGTAAACATCATGTTTTATTTATTTTGTGGTTCTTATATTCCTTGGTACAGTGCCAGGCACATAGTGGGTACACCTGAAATATATGATCAAGTAATGGATTAGAGATATTAATAATTCTCAGTCTTGCCCTGGCCTAGAGGCTCAGTTAGTTTGAGCCTTGGTCAGTACATCGAAAATTTCTGTGTTGGATCCCCGGTCAGGGCACATTCTTAGGTTGTGGGTTCAATCCCCCACTGGGGCATTCACAGGAGGCAATCAATGGATGTTTCTCTTTCACATCAATGTTTCTCTCTCTCTCTCTCTCAAATCAATAAGCATATCCTCAGGTGAGGAATAATAATAACAATAATAATACTCAATCTTTTCAAAGAAAGAATATAAAAAGCAAGATATATTCTAATGAAGGAATATGACAAAGAATTATCATGTTAAACTTGATAAATAGAGTTTTTTTTTTTACTGGGAATAGCATCCTTTCAGTGTACCTCTGCTCAACAAATGTGTAATCAGATTATAAGCAGATGATACCCATCCCCAATATAACATTTAGACATGACATCATTTTTTCCTCTGATTCAGTTAGGTTATCTGACCATTCAACTAGTGAAGACTATTTTTTAGAGTTTTTCTTTCTTTTAAAACCATCTCTTTAACTTTTTCTCTTGATTGAAATCTGTGGCTTCAATATATTCTTCATTGGAATTTCTAACTCTAAATTTCCCACTGCAAATCTGGAGTTTGAAAGAGAACTTCTAGGGCATTGAGATCATTTTTCCCTCCTTTCTAAGAGCCAAGTTTCTTCCCCCATATTTTCCCAAATGCCACAGCCAATTATGACCTGAATACCTCAATGAATTCCAAGGAAAAATGCCACTTTACTTGACTGACCTCATTGTTGGGGCTGTCTTGCAAGAGGGCTACCTGAACATTTGTTTTTCTCTTTTTGAGAAAATTCTACCATTAGACCATTTAAAATAATTTGTCATTACTTCAGTTCTTTTTAGCTATAATTGTTAAAGTTTGGATTTTTTTTTTGTATAATATTTCCCTTCTTAGATTTCACCAGTCCCTTAATTTTTATTCAGGGGAACTGAGAAGAATGGCTTCATTAAGACAGTGGAGGCTGTATGGATGGATTGAAGACTGACATCCATTCTATGATGAATCAATGAAAGGTTGGCCATAGTTCACCCATATGGTGAGTTGGTTTTTTGATTACAGAACATTGGTCATCAGTTCTGGTGTGCATCCAAAGGACCTATGGACCTTTTTGAGAAATCTGTGTGTCTGGCACATCCTTCTGAGATGGACTTAAGAGAACCCTGCACATCATCAGGTAACAATTTCATCTTTTTAATAAAACAGATGGGTTCAATGAACTGTGACCATTGTTCTTAGTTCACCCAGATCTCTGGGCTCCTTTGGCTGAAAATAAACTACATGCTACAGCAGAGGAGATAGTGTAATGATTGCAGAGTTCCCATTAAAACTCCAGCTCTTTTTAGAATCCTGAGTGCTCATTGTTTTATGTTTCTATTATATAAGAGAGAAAAACATGACCCGCAGAGTAAAGAATGAGGTAAGTAGGTTATGGTGCAACATTCTCATGAACCTTCGATTTCTGGGTATATGTATCAGCATATAAGTCCCTCCTACACAACAAGAACAGTTTTTTAGTTGCCCATAGTGTTTCCTCCGACAGATTTTTATTGTCCGCTGTGAGCAAAACTGCTCTAGGTGCTCCCCGTGACTAGAGAAACCAGGTCTGCCCACAGTCCACAACTGTATTCATTCATGCCATCTTGGAGTATCATTTGTTTATGACTTAATATCTTGTATAATAGGAAAAAATAAAGAGGAAAACCATTTTGTTTGTTCTCTGTCATGTCCTGAAACCTGGGTTTCAATGGAATTTAGAGATGCATAGTGAGACCTAGTGCGGAGGGGAGCTATAACAGTGCCCTCAATACTGCCCTACGACGTCTGCCTTCAATAGTGCCCCACCTCAATGTAGGCATCCTACAACAGGCAACCAAGGGACGGTCTAGAAGTTAGAATGTGTCCAGGTGTCTAAATTTTTAAAAGCTCTACAGGTGATTTGGCTCTGTCCCACAGGTTTAAAAACTCTGCCTAGAATCACTTGAGGACTTGCTCAAAATGTGTGCTATCTTGCATTCCACCCAGTAATGAGGCATATAGAGAGGAATACTATTCACCAGACTGCATTCCTTCATCTCACAATCATCTTTGAGGTCCTCCGATGTGCAGGCATTATATTAAGTGCTGGGCATGCAGTGGTATCGTTAGCATCTATAGGCTTTGCCTTCCAGGGGCCTATACTCTAGTGTCTTTCTCTTAGATGTTATTAGCAAAATAGAGTATGGTTTTCCAGTTGCTGCTTGGTTTAAGTCTAGACATTACTACTTAATAACTACTTATTGAAACTCTGGGGTTCCTCATCAGTAATGCAAGAATAATAAAACCTTCACAGCACTGTGATAAGTGTTTAGCATAATCATGTATAAATATGCACGAACGAACATGAGGTATTATTTCTATTGAATCCCACTTAGATTCTTTTTTCCTCCTTTTTCTTTTGCTTATCTTTTCCATTTCGTCAAAGACATTTTAGCGATTCCAACTCCATCCTTTACTCACCATAGAGACTACAGCAAAAAGGTTAATATTTGGACCTAGTTTCTGCATCTTGCAAAAATGGGTACAAGGCTCCAGGAATGCTATAAAATAATTTTCAAAATGAAAACAAGGTTTTAGATAGCATGACATGTGGTATCACTAGGATTCTCTCATGAATTCGTTTTTACGATTCCCCAAATTCACTTTTGGCTATGTTAATCATGGCTTTGGAAACTTGCTCCTAGATATGGACCGTGTTCAATTCAGCATTAGCCAGTCTTGCCAGCTTCCCATCTTGTGTAAATCATTCACCCCACTTGTATGACCTCCAAGCCTTTGTGCTACACAGCTCCCAGGAAGATGGGGAGGACATTGTGGTGATATTATGATATGGATGCTATTTGTTGTAAATTATAAAGGGATACAAATCTGGAGTTGAATGACAAGGTAAGAGAGAAGATAAAAAAAGTTTTCTCATGCTAACCTTCATCTAAGATCCCATTCACTCTATCTCTCTATGGGAACTGACACTTTCTAACTTATATTAAAATCATGTATTGTATTAGTTTTCTATTGTTACTACAATAAGTTACCACAAATTTAGTGACTTAATACAACACAAATTTACAGATTTGCTTATAGTTCTGGAGGGCAGAAATCTGACATGGCTCTCACTTGGCTAAGATCAATGTGTGATAAGGACTGAATGTGTATTTCTTCCTGGAGGTTCTAGGTGAGAATTAATTTCCTTGCCTCATCCAGGTTCTAGAGGCCACCTGCGTTGTTTGGCTCATGGCCCTTCTATCTTCAAAGCCATCAACGTTCCATCTCTCTAATTATTTACATCTCTCTCTGACTGCAGATGGGTAAGTTTCTCTGACTTTAAGAAATTATGTGATTAGGTTGAACCCACCTAAATGATCCAAGATAATCTGCCCCATCATAAGGTTTTTAACCATAATTATATCTGTGAAATGCCTGTTGCTATATAGGGTAATATAGCCCCAGTTCCCGAGGTTAGAGAGTAGGCATTTTTCAGTGGCTATTAATCTGCCTACCATGTATGCATGCCTTATTTCTTCTACTAGATTCGAAGCTTCTTGGGGCTCCGACATTGTATCTGATCTGCTGTTGCGTTCTCGAGAGAATCGATCCAAGTGTACTGCATACAACAAAGGGTTCAACTAGCATTTGTTGGATGACCTGGCAGAATTCAAAACATTTCAAAGATTCGTTGGAGTAAATGGCAAACTCGTGGGTTTTCAAGAATTCCTGAAAGAATGACTATTTAGATATTTTCAAATCCACTGGAAAATTCATGAACACTTAAGTAGTTCTATTAAGTATAGGGTTACAAAAATTATTTTTATCTTCAATGCTTATATATGACTGCAGTTATGTGACCATATTACATATTCCAGGATGCTCTGATGGTGTTACTTTCCAGCTGGATTCCTGTCTGTCAGTAGAACTTACGCCTGAGTGTTTTGTAGCGATGATAAGCACAAGTCAACAATGGGAAATCAGGTGCCATGGGAAAAACTCAATATTGCCTATCAGATGTCATCCATAGAAGGGTCAAGGGGAAATTAAACATTCTAGGGCTGGCTTGGGTTCTTACCCTGGGCAATTAACTTGTTGATAATTTGCAATGTTCATTTATTGCAGAATTGAATGTGATGTGTTGCTAGACTTCCCAAAGGAGTAGCTTTTAAGAAACATGTCTTTTATGGTTTGTATCACACAGAGTTCTGCAAGTTGTGCAAGGCAGCTACAGACTGTGGAATCTATAGCTGGCAAGAGAAATAAATATTTCCGTATTGCATTTAGCAATTGCTATGTATTAAGGCAATTTTGTTTAAAAATTATTAAGGGCTTTGTAGCACAAAGGCCCTGTGAAATTACACAGAAAGGATTAGGTTTAGGGGGTGGGGTACACTGGGGGATATTGGATATGCAAGCGCAGATGGTCTTGATCGACTCATGAACACACCAGAGCCAAGTGGGAAATGTATGTTTTGTGTGGTTACATATGTTGTAAAGAAAATTGCCCCTGGTTCTTTCCTGTAAGAAAGTATGAGGAGGGATGAGAAGGGGGGAGAACAAGATCATGCAGGGGAAGGTGAAGCAGACACCAGAGCAGCACATGTAGCAGATGTCTGGCAAAGGGAAGAGCGAAGGGAGAGTAGAGAAACAAAGAAGCCAAATTCCTTCCTTGGTATGTGAGTGACCAATGAGAGAAGGGATCTTCTATGCCAAGGATGAAGGGAACTGAGTGGTATCTGTTCTGTGTATAGTTGCCTTGGGATCTACGTGTATGAGGTCTGTCTGGAGGAAGTGCAGCCATTGTTAATACAACAAGAATAGTTTGCGTGACATTGATGTAACTTGGCAGCCAAGGAGAGGGGACTGGAATGAGCATGTGTGAAAAGTGACAACTTCACTGTACAGTCAGTGGGGGCAGTAGATGCCATGGAGTGAGCACGCATACTGTGTGGCCGTTGCATTCAAAATAACTGAATGAGTAGATCAACAAATCTGCATCAAATTTTTCATTAAGCTTGAACAGTCCTCTGCGGAAACTATTCTGATGATTCAGAAGGCCACAACGATGGGCATCTGGTGATTGGCAGCTTCAACATGACAATGCACCCCTCATGCATCACATCTTGTGCAGAGTTTTTTGGTGAAACATCAAATAACCCAGGTGACTCAGCACCGTTACAGCCTACATTAGGCACCCTGTGACTTCTGGCTTTTCCCAAAATTAAAATCACCTTTGAAAGGGAAGAGATTTCAGACCATTGATGAAATTCAAGAAAATATGATGGGGCAGCTGATGGTGACTGGAAGAACTGTGTGAGGTCCCAAGGTGCCTACTTTGAGGGGGACTGTACAGTGTGTCCCGTATCTTATATCTTCTTCAATAAATGTCTCTATTTTTCATAGTACATAGCTGGATACCTTCTGGACAGACCTCATAAATCCCCAGCCACACTGCCTGGATTCGTGTACAGACTGTCTTTTCATAAGGAATAGGTTTATACAGAGTTGCTTCTAATCCCTCCCCGCCCAGTTCCTTCCTTTTCCACAGTGACCTCAGATACCTGGGAAAAGCATCGACTATCTCATTTATTCTGAACTCCATTCTGAGCCCTTTAGTGACCTAACTTTATATCATCCTGACAAGGAAGGTTTTAGAATATTGCCCCGCTTTATAGATGAGGCAACAAAGGCACAGAGAGGTTAGGTAACCGGCCCAGGGTCCTACAGCTAGCGATGTTGGGGCAAGATTTGAAAGCATGCAGTCCACAGTACCTATTTTTAAGCCTTCATTGCCTCCATCAACACTGTATGATCTTTCTTTAAACAAGCGAGCCCCTTGACAGCAATAATTGCAGGTGTTCATCTTTGTAATTATTAAAACCTGCCATAACATCTATACAAAGTAGATGTTCAGTTTCACGGTAAATGAATTATTTGCTTAAGGTTCCAATATCATTTGTCAGAAGCTAAAGAAAGTCTGATTCTCATATCCATGTGTAATGAAGGTGTGCTGTAAGGACAGGACAAGTCTGAGCAATTCTATTGACAAACTGGTGGAGAACCGGGGAGCCAGTAAGAATGCAGCAGTACCTCTAATAATCTATAGCTTTGGTGATACGTGACAACCCCAATGGTATTCTGTGATGTTTGTGGTTCCGTTTCCCCTCTACCGTATTCTCTATTTCTTGCTGCCTTCAAGCTTCTACCCCTTGGCTGTATCTTTTGTTTTCCCTCAAATTGTTTTCCCACTACTGACAGTGACTTTGTACATCTCCCAGTCAGATTCCAAGTGAGAGATCATATAGGATCGGTCATTTCACCATTTTGTGGGCTAGAGTTCTCCAGCTAGACTCTTTCCTGGCCCTTAACCAGCTTATGGATGGCTGTCTTTGGGTTTGGCGCTTATTCTTTGGCTAGAAGAGCTGCAGCCAATGTTGAGGGGGTCGGTAGGTGAACCACAGAATATGAAGTGCAGCAATCTATGGATGGAGAGCCACCCTGAAGAGAGCCATGGGCTTGGATGGAACTCAAAGGCTTCTCGAAAGGGTACATTATTTGGCTTGTCTTATAGAGTCACATTATAAGAATGGATGAAGTTACAGCCCCAAGAATTTGAAAATCAGGGACAAAGTGGCATTCTTAGCATACATAATGACACAGAGAGGCAGATGAAGGACGATGCTACAAACAGTTCTCCGGGTCCTAGGTTTTGAAATTGTGCTAAACATGTTTGGAAAGTATTGAGATGAAACTTGGATGATGTGTCCCTTTTTCAAGATTCATTTATGGAGTCAGTCAATCAACCTTCAAAACACAGCAAAAGATTTAAACCAAAAGCTTACAACATAATGAATAGACAGTTTATTCCAGTTGCCAGGGGAATATATGTGTTTTTTTTTTAAATCACAATGCTAATGATAAACATGGTATTCAGTCTTGGCACAATATAAATCAAACTCATTTAAAAAGCTTAAAAAGTATGGAAATAGTTACAAAGAGCATTCTTTTTTGTCACAATCTTAAATTTGTAATCCCCCGTTCCCTTTCAGAATGCCATATGGAAAAGAAACAACATTTTAAATGGGTTTCTGAAGAACTGCAGTTGATATGAATACCAAAAACTTCACAAAACCACTAAATATTTGGCCAGCATGGAGTCTACTGGAGGTTTTAAAAAGTCTGAAGACAAATTGTTGTGTTAAGAGAAAAAGTCTTCAGACCATGGCTGACCTATCAACTGACCAATAACTTTCCCCCTTGAGCATTTAAATCACCCAGCCTTCAAAATGAGAGACTTCCCTAATTAAGGAGCTTCCCCACCCCAGCCCCCAATGGTTTGGAATGGGTCAACGTATTGCTTTGGCTCCCCTGGCATGAGCATACACAATGTCTGGTCTGGCCAGCCATCTAAACCACTTTCCCATACATCAAGGATCCAAAATAATTTCACCAGACACTCTAAAAAGTGCAGTTGCAATTTGCCAATTTCCATCTCACGTATCTTCCTAGAAAACAAAGATCTACAAACAGTCCATGATATTTTTGCTCATGGACTTAGACACAGATCTTGGCAGATGTTTCAGAAACCTGGGAATAGATGGACTGCTAGCTGTAGTGCTAAGTGAAGCCTCTTTCACATTGGGCATTGATACACAATTACAAAGCAAATAATAAAGGAAAATGGGGCGTTGTGTAGCAGGGTATAGTTTGAACCTTTTTGAAAGGGCTTCTAGATGTAAGAACATAGTGAATTCAGGACCAGTAGATAATATGGCATTATAGTAATAGGGGTATAATGGACTTTCCTGAACTCATAAGTCCTTGTAGAATGTTCAGATAAAACATCTTTGCATTTCTTATTCCAAGTCAGCAATTTCAATAAAATTGTATATGTCAAAAGAAAATATATCAACTGTGGGTTCATATTCTGATTTCCTTGGACTTTGCAGTGGTGAGAATTCTGCTGTTCTTAGAATGCCGGCCAAGGCTGAAAAATACTTGTTATAGAATTTCAGATGGTAACAAGGCAGTCTGGTTTATTCATAACAAGTGCTGTGAGAGTTGAAGACATGCCACTTCAACTGAATGGAGAATCTTTGCGAACACCAGTGGAGAAATCTGTAAATACTTAGCTGTTCTTCGATCTGAGGTCACATGTGCACCCCAGGCTTCATTCTAAGTTTTGTGAGAAGAATTGTTTGTCTTTGGGGCATGGAGGGAACAAGCTTTCCTCCACCCCCGCCGATTCTCTCCTTTTCAGAGCCAGATCAATATCTGCTGGCCATTCTTATCCTCTGACTTCACGGTGGCTGCCAGAGTTGAGCTTCCCATATTCTCATGTGTCCATTAATGAAAGCTTAGCCTTGGCAGCTGTCCAGAGAACAGGAAGGTCAGGGCCACTGTCAGATCCTGCTTCTGTTCAGCCTCTTAAGCACCAGCCTTGTCCCAAGTGGATCACTGCCCTCTCAATCTTTGGGAGTTGTAAGTACCAGACTACATTGGCCTGCTGTATACCTGATTATTTCTAGCACTGTCATCTTTTGGAACCTACTTATATTTCATCTGGTTAAGAATTTTTGTGGTGTGAGAAGACTATCTATAGGCTGAAGCTAGCACCTAATAAATAATAGGGCTCCATAAGTGTTTGTGAAGGAATATATGTAGTTTATATGAGCTACTACCTTTGTAGATCTAGAGGGAAATGGAACTAGTTCTTCGGGGCAGGACATTCCTTGTTGTTTAAGTCAGTGGTATGTAGCCTTGGTAATCATGGATAGCATAAACACACTTAGCGAATGTGGCAAAAAAAAAAAAAAGTGGGGAGGACAGCTAGGCAGCAGGATGGGGATTAAGGGAACAATGGGAATGGAAGGAAAGTTTTCAGAAATAAAATTCATGGCGACTTCTGTTGTCCTAGTTGACCCCTCATCAAGGACTGAACAAAGAGCCCCAGAGTGGAGGAGAAGAGTAGAAGCGGATCAAGTGTGATAAATTGTTCTGGAGATATAAATGCATGTGTATGTGAGTTTCTCTTAGATGACAGAGCAGAGCAGTATAATTCTCCAAATTCTATATTTCAAAGCTAGATTACCTGCCAAGGCCTCTCACTCAATCCATGATTTTATAGTTCTTCATGCCTTCAGTGCTCCTTTTATTTTGTTCATTCGTATTCTTCATAGTATCCTCGTGATCAGTACTGTTATTTCTGTCTGGCAGTTGAAAGGTGGGCTTGGGAAAATTACATGACTTGGGCAATTCATCCCTATAAAGTGGGATAGGACCAGAGAGCAAGCTAAGAAGTTTTGGAACCCATCCTGTTGTGTAAGCTACTAAATTCAAGATAGCCTCCTCCTTCCTTTGCCTACTGTTTATTGTATTTGCATTTGTTTAAGGGTTTGCTATTGTTGTTGTGTAGCAACACTGGCCTATGGTTATTCTGAAGTGGAAGCCTTGATCTCTTTCTTTCTTTCTTTCTTTCTTTCTTTCTTTCTTTCTTTCTTTCTTTCTTTCTTTCTTTCTTTCTTCCTTCCTTCCTTCCTTCCTTCCTTCCTTCCTTCCTTCCTCCCTTCCTTCCTCTTTCTTTCAGGTTGCAAAGTATCTCTGGAGAGTGAGTTAAGAGAATAAAATATGTCCTGTCACATAGCTGTCACTGAAAAACAGACACAGGACTCAAAGCCGGGAGTTCTTTGTCATATATAAGCTCCATGACCTGTATGAAGCCTTAGCTTCTGCATTCATGTTCTCTGCCTCTCCCAACCTCTCAGGAATATTATGTAGCTAAATGAAATCAAATAATCTTGACCTACTTGGATTCGATGAGCCGTAACTTCCTTTCCAGTTCCAAAATGCTATAGCTCTTTATAGTGGGTGGCAAAATTGAAAAAGAGAGCCAAGAAGAGATTTTTATGTGATCTATGGTTTTAATTTCTGCTACTAAACAAGTGATGACAGTTCTTCAGCTCCTATCTCATCCATGTCAATAATAGTCATTCAAATATAGGAATTTTATCCCTAGAGGTATTAATTGGAGTAGAAATCATTGTTTTTTCAAATCCAGCTACCAGTGCTACAATTTCCATGAATGATGTGTTCTTTGGTTGAGGATTTGAAGTAGTACCTTGGGCAATTCCATACATTCTACAGGGAAAACACAGTTGTTTCTGTTTCTTGGTGTTCGTTTAACTCCATTCTTTTCTTCCCTTCTTCTTTTAGTTACTCTCTACCATTGAACTTCCTTTTCCTCTCTCTCTTCTTGTGCAAATAACATATTAGAGCTCTTTCTGCTTGAGTTGAGATCATCTGTAGGATCCACTGTCTATAGATCACTAACTTCTTAGTTCACATTTTCACCGAAGGGAACCTGGATAGCTTAATCAAGTCTTTGAATATGCCTAGACCTTGGGTTCTGGGTCCCTTCTGGTTGGAATCAGCTGTAGGTGGAAGAGGACATGGGCAGAAGACACTAACATGGACTTCACTCTGAGGCCATAAACAGCGCAGGCCATAATGAGCAGGCCTACTTTCAACTTGCAATCTATAATAAAAAAGCTCTTCTGCAAAGCTCAATACCTAGCCTTGGCCATAGATAATAAATATTGTACTTTGAATACATGCTGCATTTGAAGTCAGAAAGTATCTGTTTATGATCCTGGCTTTACCTCTTACAAATTATGTAAATTTCTTATTATTTAACAGTTTTACTATCTGTCAAAGGGGGCAGGGGTAATATTAATATGCCAAACATGCCTATGTTTTTGAATTTAGACAGTGTTATGCATTTTCATATATTTTCCCAGTTTTATTGAGATATAATTGGCATATAACAGCATATTAGTTTTAGGTGTACATGATGATTTGATATATGTATATATTGCAAAATGGTTACCACAGTAAATTTTGTTAACGTTTATCACTTCACATTGTTACAAATTTTTTTCTTGCGATAACTTTTAAAGTCTACTCTCTTAGCAACCTTTAAGTACACAATACAGTATCATTAACTATAGTAATTATGCTGTGCTTTATAGCCCCAGAACTAAGTTTATAACCAAGCTGTGCCTTTTGAGCAACTTCATCCATTTATATTTTTAAAATTTTCACTTTAAAAAGTTTTTATGTTTTAAAATTTCTATCTTCTATATTAAAATAAAGTCATATTCTATGTTCTTAACCCTTATTTGATTGTTCCCATTCCTTCTCTCGCACACCCAGACCAGGAAGGCTTCCTCTGACAGTACATTAAATAGCACTGGTACAGTAGCTTCTTCCTCTGCTTTATTATTCTTTTCAGCACGTACACTGTATGTCATTATATCATATATTTCTGTGTTTATTGCTTTATTTTCTGCTTCTCTTTTTGGAATTTGAGCCTCCTGAGGGCTGAGGTTTTAGCTGCGCCCTTCATTCCTGTAGCCTCAGTGCACGGTACTTTCTTTGGCATATAGCAGATGCTCGATAAATATTTATGGGATGAAAAAAATATCTAATAATTAATTGTTAACTCCTCACCCTACTCTGGTACCATTCTTGAAATGGTTTTATAGAAATATCAGACGGAGTAAAGCAAAACACCACTGTAGAATTTAATTTACATACACTTCGAGCAAAACAAGGTTTCTGTGAAGGTCGAATGTCATTTAAAAATTTGCTTTGACCCAGATTATGAGATAATTGACCCAGGTTATGAGATATTGACCCTGTGGCTCTAGGTTTTACTACCATGATCACGTTCTGCCCATGGTAACATCTGACCAGTTCATCTCCACCTGCAAAGTATGTAGTTATTATTTTCTTCATGGGAGTATAGAAGTCCCATGATCTACTGACGAGCAATCAAAATCCACACCCCGCGATTGTAATGAATGATATGATTACCTTTTCCGCCAAAGCAAATGCCCTGGGGTAAAAAATAGCAGGCACGGTTCTTTGGTCAGGGCACGAGTATTTTCTCTTCAAGTTTTTGACAGGGACGTGCAGACAGAAGGACGTGAAGGAAGATCAAAGCCACGCTGTCACGTGCAGGCTGCTCTGGCAGTGAAGCAAAGCAAATACCTGATCTGCCTTGAGAGCTTGCTACTGCCTGAGCTTGTTTTTCAGCCATCTGGGACCAGGTGTCTGAGAAGGTTGATACTATGAAAATTATCCATGAATTAAAAAAAAAAACAAAACAGAAAAATTGTAACTCCATGAGGTGAAATGTGTCCGAGGAACACCTGGATGTCAGACTTATTTATCCATGATAGTTTTCCTTTCTGGATCAAAATAGATGCTTATCATTCTCCGTGAGGTTCTGTGACATGTCTCAATATAAAGGAAAACGAAAACATGTTCCAAAGCAACTGAATAATAAAATTATTTTCTTATAAAAAAGAAAAAGAAGCCTTCACTGAATACAGAAAGTAGGCCTTTCTATGTCCCTGTCCTCAACTTCTCTCTACAGTTCCATTTTCTCTGCCTGGTGACAGCTGGATTTCTGAAGGTCATGTGGATTTCAGCAAGTGGCTGCATGGAGACATCAGCCTCTGCTCTGGATGGAGGACTTTCCTCCCGAGCGCATCTGCCGTTTCGAACTTGAGCCTGCTGCTCAGCCCCCGAGTGCAGTGACCGTCACCTTACAGGTTTAATACCATACTTAATGATCTGTCTTGCTGCCCTTCCTTACACATCACACAACAGGCTGTGAAAGTTAAAGAGTTCCGGAGTCTGCAGTTTTGAGGCAAGGGGTCTGAGCACTGCAGTGGCTAGGGATGAAAGCTGACTGCACTCTTACATGAGCACTGGGGAGAGCAGAAAAGGCTGGAAAGAGTCCAAAAGTACGTGGAGATCTTTTAAGGGCTGGATTACAGATCTCTTTGGCATTATTGAACTTAGAAATATGGCAGGGGACTAGGGCTCCCCTATATCTTTTCCCCAGGTCTAGGACAGGAAGCCTCATATGGGTGGGTCAGGAAGGTTAGGTTTCCCGAGAGATTCTTACCTGCTGATAGGTAGTTTTGGTTTCCTCAAGCCAGTCTCTTTAACAGTTACAGAATAATTTATTGGCTTCGTCGAGCTTTTCATTTCAATACAGACAATTTCCCAGCAGGTCCAACTTGCTGATGGGTCCCGCTCCTTAGGAGTACAATAATGCAACAGCAAGAGTGCTCTTTGCAACAGTCACCTGGGAGCAGGCCATACGATTGAACTGGGGCTGTTTTTCTTGTTATGAGGTCACATTTCTGGTATGGAGGTGACTCTAGGGATGTTATTCAAAATATTTAACAATCTGAATGGCAGAGGCACATTAATCAAAATGAAGATCGAGCGATCAGAGTGGACAACCCCCAGCCCCCAAGAAAGCCCAGTGGGTCATACCAAGATAGAAACATGGACATGTTTATTCCCCACCAGTAGCTCAGTCTTCCTAAGCCCCCAAACCCCATCTTCACACAATTCCAGGCCTCTGATCAGTAATTGCAGCCGTGTCATGTTAAAGAAATATTTGCTTTCCTTCATCCTAAAAATTATTCAACCTTAAAAATTCAATTAATATAGATAACTGAGCATTCCATCCCTATTTTCACCTTGCTCCCCAGATAGTCCAATTAAAGAGTTATGGTTTCTTGGAAAGACATATCACTTGAGCATCCTCATACTAACCCCCGCTTAATGGCCTCAGCTTAGACATGACCTCAACTGGCTGCTGCCTGGGCTTCTGAACAACCCCCCGCACCCTGCTATGAGGCTGAGACATACTTGGAATTTCTCTTTTACATGCACGTTAGCACTAATAGACTCATTCCTTTGCCATTATTCATTGTCACTCTTCTCTTTAGTCTGGTCAACTGTCTTCTCCAGAGCACAGTCTCCTCACAGTGTCCTGTTTATAATTATAACTTCAAAACTACTGAAGCCATTTATTTCTTTATTCACTTATTTACTTATTTGTTGTTATTTATAGTCATTGGATTTATTAGAACTGAATTAGACTGTTAAATTAAGAGACCTCTATTTAGTGGGGTTTGTTTCTATGATTTTTTATCTCTGTTAAAAGTTTTCTTCTAAGGGAATGTCAGAATTCCTCAAAAATAAAAAAAAATTTAAAGTATGAAAGAACAAAAGAAAGTCTGAATCCTCTCAACAGTAAACTAAGTAAGTCTTGTTTATCAGTACCAAGTTTCTAAAATTCATTCTTGCTTCCTAAATGGATTAAAATCTCTGCTCAGGGAAAAATAAACAAAAATAATACTCTGTACCTCTTCCTTACCATTTGCCTAACTTCCTCTCTGTTACCCTTGACCAGGGCCTCATCTCTTGCATTTTATTTGTATACTTTTTCTTATCACCCAAAGTTACTGATTTCTGCCCGGCCCCTCCGGTGAATCTGGAAACATGTATGGGGCTGAAGGAAACAGTGAGAGGTTTATACAGACTCACCTCAGACACTTCTTCCCGAAACGCTGAGGTAGAAGATGAATGGAACCTCCTGTCTCCTCATCCATTGACCTCCAGGTTGCCTGTTGTATACTTCTTTCCCTTCAAACATGTCTCCATGCTGATTTCATCTATATGAACATATCTTTGGATATGGAAGGAGAAGCACCAATTCTTCCCAACCCCCATTTTCTGCCTTGTCCCTGGATAATTTGCCATGATCCTGGTGGCATTTCAGTGGGAACAGATGTTTCCTCTTTCTCAAATGTTTAGTGTTGCTATAAGATCTGGGTCTTTGTATGTTATGTTACTCCCCAGGGTGCCTTCCTTAGCTATCTCAGAGAATTTATAATCTACCACTGGACATAAATTCTGTGAGGCTAGGTTTATTTTGTTTTATTACTTTATTATCTTTTGAATCTGATTTCTCAGCACCTATTCTAGCACTTAGCTTATCATAAGTTCTTAGTAAATATTTTGTTGAATGCATGAATGAATTCATTACTCAATAAGAACATGGAGTATTTGCATTTTCTACCAGTTTAGAAAAACTCTTCACACTTGCTCCTCTTTGAACCTTGATTATGGGGATTTTTCCCCCTTGCCTGGAAGATGGAAGTGGGGGAAAGAGACTAGACATTAGTTGTCTATCAGCTATGCAGGACTAACTAGGTTCCAAGAAGTAATGAAAAGGAAATTCATAGAGACAGATAATATAATTTTAAGTTGTGTGTTCATTGATCTAACTTTGGGACTCTCCCTTATGGGACAAGGACTTGGGAGAAATACAGAGTAAATAATTCTTTTTCATTCCATTTGGATACAAATATAACTGGGTAAAATATAAATCAATGAAAGTCAGCTTAAGACCTTTTCTCCAAATAATTTCAACCCTTAGTCTTTTCAGTTTTATCCACAGTTGTGGAAACTCAAGGTTTTATTCATGAAGATTAGAAAGAGATTGGGATTGAGGGTCAGCTCAACTGGAATTAATACTATGTTGGTGTGAAAAGATGAAGACTAAACACAACTGTTTTTTCCACCTTATATTGTAAAGACACTTGAAAACAATATATATAAAAAATAACTTCAAAAAAATTATAGAACATTACAGAAAAGTAAAATATGGTATGGCATGTGGCTATTATCTCATATCCCAAGTCTAATAGGGCACTTCTCTTTCAGCTGCAGATGTGTATGTGTGAACTTTCAGACTTTTCACCCGGAGGAAGGGGACCGCAAAGTTTTCTGGTGAAGAAAAGCGAAACTAATAGCTCAGTGATTTAAGGAAACGTGTTAATATTGCCTAATTTCCTACTGCTTCCCTCCAGTGCAGCGCTAATGGTTATCTCTGAAAATCTCAGGATATTGAGCAAATTGATCCTCTTGACACCCTCAGGGGAGCCCCCCCTGGCTGGTGGAAGCTTCAGATAGAAAAGCAACCGGCCATAAAAAGAGTACACTGAGACATAGTTGCAATATTTTGACTTCAGTTGTCAGCCTAAGGATGTGAAGCCTTCTTAAATCTCTAAGATAACCATTTCCTCTCTCAAAGAAATGGGAAGATCGGGCCAATTTTTTCACATCGCTGCCTTCTGGGTCTACTCGCACTTGGATTCTTTCATTCAGCAATTGTGGATTTCAATTGCAAGGTACTGTGCTGATCTGCCATTCCTAAATTATACTGATGTCTTGGGGAAGGTCAGCTGTGTTGGTGGTGGAAACCAGAAATAGCAAATACTCACATCATGCTTACCACTAGGCACTGCTCAAAATAATATGAATTTATTTAATCCTCACTGTAATCCTATGAGGAACATTCTAGAAATACCTCACTTTATAAATATAGAAACCAAGACACAGAGAGGTCAAGTAACTTGTCCAAGTTCACATACCTTAAGAGTCAAAATTTGAACACAGAAGTCCAACTCCAGAGTTTGAATAATAACTTTAGTTTTAGCTTTACTGAGAAGGGTTCGGCTCTGGCAGTTTGAGTAAGTAAGGTGATTTCTTAGAAATTGCCTAAGTTGCCCACGAAGATTGCTTTTGAATATCATTGATAGGAAAATCAAAGGTGACTCTATATAACACAATCTAATTCTCTTTTTCAAATGTCAGAAGTTCTTAGTAAATATAAGAAAAAGGGCTAGTTATACTTTTGCCATTTCAAGTGAGTAAATTTTGCTTCTCCACTAGATTACAGTCAAGGGGAAGATAGTGACTATATTTCAAACTTTAATTTTATATACATACACACACACATATGTATATACATATACATATATATGTATATATATATACATATATTTCATTTGTCCATTTACACTCCCTGGGTGCTCTGTGCAGGACATATGATGGGTACCCATAAACAGCGTTGCTTAGTTCAGTCATGTTTTTCCTCTTTTTATTTTTGATATATTTATTCTTTGTCTACTTATTCTGCGAGTATTTGTAGGATGTGAAGGTGTAAAGAATTGTCTCCACTGCACTCTGTATTTATCTTTTTGAGCAGCATTCTCATCCAGCTACAGCGAGAACACGTTGGCCACCTTTAGGAGCGGTACTATCCGGAAAGAAAGGAACTAAAAGGCAACTTTGTGATGGTGGAGGTAGAGTAGCCTGGACAAGCCATGATGGCATATGTTCCTTATATGTAAGGGATCAAATACTGAAAAATAAATACCCCCCACCCCGGCCATAGCACTCCATGAGACTGTTGTTGATGGTTGTCAGGACTAGTGCCTGAGCTTTGTGGGGTCTCTCTTTACCTAAATCATTAGTGCGGTTGGCATGGCTTGTGGAAGCCTAACCACTCCAGATGTTAATTCTAAATATGGAAAACAGTAAATTCACATGGGATCTGGCATTAAAATAACTCCTGAAACTACTATGTTTTTCCTTCAGGCACACCATGTCCATGCTCAAATTTAGGTGGACTGGCAAAGAAAAATATACTCTCACATAACATAAAAAAACTCTGAAGGTACTCTGTTTAATAAGCTAGGAGAAATTCTTAATTTCCTAGGTTTTATAAAGAAAAGAGAAGGAAGATTCCAAGATGGCTGCTGAGTAGGTAGAAACTACACTCCCCTCCTCTCGGCGCTAAATTGGATTTACAGCTGAATTATAGAACAATAAACCTAAATAACCAACTGAAGGCTAGCTGAACTGAAATATTATAATCAAGGATTTAAAGAAAAAAGCACATAGAGACTGGTAAAAATGGAAAAACGTGTGGAAAGGGCCGGTCCCCGCGAATGTGAGATAGCTGGGAAGCTGGAGGGATGTCTCAATTGCAAAACTCCCTCCTCCTAGGAGCGTGGGGTTCTTAACCCCATGCAGGAACCCCAACCCAGAGCAACAGAGATGGGAAGAGGAGTCTGAATAAGAGGAGTGGTGAAAATCAGTGTGGATTCAGCCCTCCTGGGAAAGGAGAGAGTCTGCTGGAGACCCAGGCAATGCCTTCCCAGGGACAAGCACTCCTATTGTTACAGCACCAGCCTGGGGAGGGCACTGCCTGGTCCTCAACTACTGGTGACGCCACCCTGCCGTGCTCAGGTTCTGCAGAGGGGTCTGCTGGTTGCACCCAGCAAGAGATCTTTGTGGTGCTCTTTATCCTGGAAAAGCTCTTAGCAGAGACAGAGAGTAAGTAAACTGTGTATCCTTGGAAACGGGACCATTCTTCTCTACCTTGAGGGCACAGCCAGAGCCCCTTCCACACTGTTGAATCACTTAGCCTGCCCTCCCACTCCCTGTGGTCCCTCCCTGCTGAGTTCAATCCCTCAGGGGGATCAGACTGCCTTGCAGAGCTGAGACTTTTGGTCAGCGTCTCCCAGGAAAGCTTTTGTCCAGGAATCAGACGGGTGGGTGCTCTGTCACTGTGTGGCCACATCATGGGGGGGCCACGTTATATACCCTGAGAGCTCGGGCTGGGCTGCTCCCTCAGTAGGAGACTCATTTGACCTGCCTTTCCAACAGCTGGGGACCCTGCCTTGCTGAGCTCAGTCTCGCCAGGGATTTGAGAGCTGCTTGGAGCTGGGAATTTCAGTGCACATCTCCCATGGAGGCTTTGGCCAGGAAGGAGAAGTGCCTGCCGCTCTCCTATAGGCTTGCCAGCACCACCCCCAATGGGGCACGATTTGGATCTGCTCTCTCAAGTCTTGGTGGCCCCACCCTGCTAAGCTCAGCTCTGCAGATAGAAGGGAGTGCTGCTCGCAGGTGAGATATTAGAGCGTGACTCCCCTGAAAGCTATTGCCAGGGACCAAGAGAAATGTCTAGCCCCCTTCTGCTGGCTTAGCTGGAACAACCCCCCAGTGGGAGACTCTTCTGACCTGTCCTCCCGAGCCCTGGTGGCACTGCCCTGCAGAGCTTGCCCCTGCAGAGGGCACAGCCAGCTCCTGAGCCCGCGGTTTGCTCCTCCTGGGGAAGCTGCCACTGGAGACTCTGACAGAGACTGAGTGGCGTGGCCCAGGAGTGGGGGCTATTTTCACCGCATTCAGTGCCTGACTGCATGATGCCCAAGTAGAGGACCCGCTAGCTCCATCCTCCAGATTCTGGTTGCAACACCCTACCAAGCTTGCAACCTGTGGAAGCGCCTGTGGGCTAGAGCCAGCCTGAGCCCACTCTACAGTCTTTCTCCAGAAGGCTCTGGAGGAAGACCAGGCAACCTCAGGAAGAGGTGGAGTAGGTGACAGGCGGAGGCAAACCTCAGGGAGCCCCAGGCCACTTATCTACCTGCCTCGAGCTCTAAGCTGAAGGAAGCCGACCCATGCACACACATTGGCCCCTCCCCCACACACTGAGGCCCAGGAGACACAGTAACAAATAGTGAATATCCTCGTAGCTTCAGAAAGGTAACCGAATGCATGTTACATACGACGTCTGACATCGAACTGTACCTGAACCCTGCCTAAGTGGACCCAGAACCAACACAACTAGTGGTGGGCTTCAGACCACAACAGAACTCAACCCAACTAGTCATATAAGCAGCACTCCTAAAGGGGGATTCTGGCAGGCACTAGACTCTTCTGGGAACAACCTGGCTTTAGGGGGCGGCTCCTGCGACTCATACACAGTGATCAAGGTTCATCCTTATAGTAAGCCAGCCTGAAGGGCTCACTCTACCCATGAAAGAGCCAATAATAGTCAAGAATCAACTACAACAGGAGGGTGCACATAACCCCCAAGAAACATTCCTGGAGCGCTGAGCTCAGATGATTATGAAAGATTGTGCCACTGAGCCCAGCAACATATCTACATCATAAAGCCACCGTAACAACTTTGGGAGTCATAGTAGATGTACCTAATACACAGAAACAAAATGGGAGACAAAGAAACATGCCCCAAAGGAGAGAACAATAGAAATCCCCAGAAAAACAAATGAAATGGGAGTAACCAAGATATCATATACACAGTTTAAATCAGTGCTTATAAGGATGCTTCTAGGACTTTAGGGGAAGAATGGATGATCTCAGTGAGAACTTAATAAGCAAAAAGATAATAGGCATTAAAAGGGACATAGAAACCATAAAATAGAACCAGTCAGAAATGAAGAATATAATATCTGAAATGAAGAATACACTGGAAAGAATCAACAGCAGGTTAGGTGACACAGAAGGTTGAATCAATGATATAAAGACAAAATAAAAGCACCCAAATGGAGCATCAAAATGAAAAAAGAATCCCCCGGCCCCCCAGCCAAAAAAAAATGAGGAAAGTCTAAGGGAATCTCTGGGACAACATCAAGAGTAACAACATCCACGTCATCGGGGCATGGGAAGGAGAAGAGAGTGGACAAGGGATCAAGAACCTGTTTGAAGAAATAGTGGTTGAAAATTTCTCTAACTTGGCAAAGGAAAAAGGCACACAAGTTCAGGAAGCACAGAGAGCTCCTATCAAGATAAACCCAGAGAGGCCTACACCAAGACTCGTCAGAATTAAAATGGCAAAGGTTAAAGACGAAGAGTTAACTGAAGCAAGAAAGAAACACTGTTGCCTACAAGAGAGCTCCTATAAGGCTGAGAGCTGATTTCTTAACAGAAACACTTGAGGCCAAAAGGAATTGCCATGAAATATCCAAAGTGATGAAAAGCAAGGACCTGCAACAAAGAGCACTCTGTCTGGAAAGGCTATCATTTAAAATTGAAGGAGATGTCTCCACGCTGCTCTCCACAGAGGCTGCGCTATACTGCATTCCCACCAACAGTGCAAAAGGGTTCCCCTTTTTCCACATCCTCACCAGCACTTGTTTGTTGATTTATTGATGATGGCCATTCTGACCAGTGTGAGACGATACCTCACTGTGGTTTTAATTTTCATTTCTCTGATGATTAATGATATTGAGCATCTTTTCATATGTCTATTGGCCATCTGTATGTCCTCATTGGAAAAGTGTCTAGTCAGGTTCTTTGCCCATTTTTTAATTGGATTTGTTTTTGTGTTTGTTTGTTTGGGGTTTTTTTGCTTGTTTTTTTTGGTGTTCAGTTTTATAGGTTCTTTATAAATTTTGGGTATTAACCCCTTATCAGATGTATCAGCCAATATGTTCTCTCATTAAGTGTGTTTTGTTTTTATTTTGTTGATGTTACCCTTTGCTGTGCAAAAACCTTTTAGTTTGATGTAGTCCTATTTGTTTATTTTTCTTTTGTTTTCCTTGCCTGAGAAAATATATCAGATAAAATATTGCTACGAGCAATGTCAGAAGTTTTACTGCCTATGTTTTCTTCTCGGATTTTTATGGTTACAAGTCTAACATTTAAGTCTTTAATCCACTTTGAATTTATTCTTATATGTGGCGTAAGAAGGTAGTCTGGTTTCATTTTCTACACATTTCTGTCCAATTATCCAACACCATTTATTGAATAAACAATCATTAGCCCATTGTATGTGCTTGTTTCCTCTGTCAAATATTGACTCTAAAAGTGTGTGTTTTATTCTGGGCTCTCTATTCAGTTTCATTGATCTGTTTGTCTGTTTTTATGCCAGTACCATGCTGCTTTGATTACCATGGCTTGCCTTATGACCCAGTGATTCCACTTCTGGGAATTTATCCAAAGAAACCTGAAACACTAATTTGAAAAAACATAAGCACCCTATGTTCATTGCAACATTGTTTACAATCACCAGGACATGAAAGCAACCCAAGCACCCATCAATAGATGAGTGGATAAAAGAACTATTAGACGTTTACACAATGGAGTATGACTTGGCCATAAAAAAGAAAATTTTACCCTTTGAGACAGCATGGATGGAACTGGAGAACATTATGCTAAGTGAAATAAGCCAGTCAGAGAAAGACAAATATGATTTCACTAATACATGGAATCTAATAAACAAACTAAATTAATGAGCAAAATAGAGACAGACTCATAGAGAGCAGATGATAATTCTGGGCGTGGGTAAGTTAGGGAGGTGGAGGGATTGAGCAAAAAGGAAAAAGGACCCATGGACATGGACAACAGTGTGGTGATTGTGGTGGGGGAGAGGAGTATAAGGGGGACAAATGGTAATGGAAAATACAATAAAAATAAATTGAAAGAGAAACAGTGAGCTCCCCCAACTCAAAAAAAGAAAAGCTAAAAGAGTTCATTACCACCAAAACAGTATTGCGAGAAATGGTAAAGGGCCTAATTTAAGGGGGAAAAAAGAGAAAGTAATATAGGGATAAAGAATAAAATGTCAATAAATAAGTATCTACCAATAATAACCTTAAATGTAAATGAATTAAATGCTCCAATCAAAATACATAGGGTGGCTGAATGGATAAGAAAACACAACCCATATATGCTGTCTACAACAAACCCACCTCAGAACAAAAGATACACACAGACTGCTAGTGAAGAGATGGAAAAAATATTCCATGCAAATGAAAACCACACAAAACAAAATCTGGTGTAGCAATACTTATATCAGCAAAGAGATAATAGACAAAATAGACTTTAAAAGGCCATAACAAGAGACAAAGAAGAACATTACATAATACTAAAGGGATTGATTCAACAAGATATAACCCTTGTAAACATATATGTACCCAACATAGAAGCACCTAAATATACATAAAGAAAATCTTTGTGGATATTAAGGAAGGACAGGATTACAATTATAACTGTAGTTTTTAACACTCCACTGACATCAATGGATAGGTCTTTGTGGGGGGTCTGTCCAGGGCAGACAGCCCGGGCCTCTGTGTGCCCTTGGAGGTCAGCCCAGGCAAGCAGCCCGCAGTATCTTGAAGGTCAATCCTGGCAGGCAGCCCGGAACTAAACATCATCCTCACATGCCTCTGAGCAGGCAGCCCAGGCCTTTATCATACGCATGCACTGTAGTTTCCAATGACCAAAGTCCTGGTATGATCCCACTATTGTCTAAGCTTGTATAAAAACCCCATGACCAGCAATAAAGAGCTTGCCTGCTGCTGCTGCTGCTTGCAGTGTGAAGTGCAGCTCCTATGTCGACTCCTCGTTCTTTCTTCCATTTGGGTATCTCACCACCGAAACCTACCCTGGCTGAACAGGTGGGCTCTGACAATCTTCCAGACAAAAATCAAGAGTGACCTTAAATGACACATTGGATCAGATGGATTTAACTGATGTTTATAGAACATTTCATCCCAAAACAACAGAATATACATTCTTCTCAAATGCATATGGAAATTTTTCAAAGATAGACCACATATTAAGACACAAAATAAGTCTTAATAAATTCAAGAATATTGAAATCATATCAAGCCTCTTTGCTGACCACAGTGGTATGAAATTAGAAATCAATTACAATTAAAAAACTGAAAAACATTAAAACAAATGGAGGCTAAATAACATGTTTTTAGACAATGAATGAGTTAACAATGAGATCAAGAAAGATGTTAAAAGTCAACTGGAGACCAATGAAAATAAACAACAACCCCAGATCGTTGGGATACAGCAAAAGCAGCCCTGAAAGGAAAATTCAAAGTGTTACCAGCCTATCCCTACACCAAAAAGAACTAGGAAAAGAACAACAAAGCCCAATGTAAGTAGAGGATGGAAATAATAAAGATTAGAGCAGAAATAATCACATAGAAACTAAAGTATATATTTAAAAGATCAATGAAACCAAGAGCTCGGTCTTTGAAAAAATAAATAAGATCTACAAACCTTTAACCAGAGTCATCAAGAGAAAGGGAGATAGAACCAAAATAAATATAATCAAATGGAAGAGGAGAAGTAACAACTGACACCATGGAAATAAAAAGGATTGTAAAAAAATACTGTGAACAACTACATGCCAACAAATTGGACAACCTGGTTGAAATGGATAAATTCACAGAAACACACAAACTTCCAAAACTAATTCGGAAAGAATACAAAAATCTAAATAGATCAAGTACAACTAATGGAATCGAAGGAGTAATAAAAAAACTCCAAGCAAACACAAGTCCTAGAGTGGATGGCCTCACAGGCGAATTTTACCAAACATTCAAAGGACTAATATCTATCCTTCTCAAACAATTCCAAAAACATTCAAGAGGATGGATGACTCTTCTAAGCTCACTTTATGAAGCCAGTATTATCCTAATTCTGAAACCACATAAAGACACTACAAAGAAAGAAAATTATAGGCCAATATTCCTGATGAACATAGCTGCTAAAATCCTCAATAAAATGTTAGTAAATCAGATCCAGCAATACATTAAAAAGATAATACATAATTAAGTATGATTCACTCTGTGGATGCAAGGTTGGTACAATATTTGCCAATCAATAAATGTGATACATTATATAAACAAAAGGATAAAAATCACATGGTCATATCAATATATGGAGAAAAGTCATTTGATAAAACCCAGCACACATTTATGATAAATACTCTTAGCAATATGGGAATACAGGGGTCATACATCAATATAATACAGGCCATATATGACAAACACACAGCCAACATCATATTCAAATGGGCAAAACCTAAAAATGTTTATCTTAAGAACTGGAAAAGACAGGGATGTTGGCTACCACAACTCTTATTCAACATATTACCAGAAGTCCTAGCCACAATGATCACACAAGAAGAAGAAATAAAAGACACCCAAATTGGAAAGGAGGAAGTAAAATTGTTATTACTGGCAGGTGACATGATAGTATATATAGAAAAACCTAAAGACTAAACCAAAGAAGTACTATATCGAATAAATGAATTTGGCAAAGTACCAGGACACAAAATTAATATTCAGAAATCAGGGCATTTTTAAAATAAAGTATATTTTATTGATTATGCTATTATAGGTGACCTGTTTTTTTTCTCTCCTTTATTCCCCTTTGAGTTATATCTCCCCACCTACCAGCATCCCCACTCCAGTTCATGTTCATGGGTTGTACATATAAGTTCTTTGGCTTCTCCATTTTCTATACTATTCTTAACCTCCTCCTGCCTATTTTGTACCTAACGTTTATGCTTCTTATTCCCTTTTCTCCCATTCTTCCCCCTCCCCATCCCCACTGATAGCCCTCCATGTGATCTCCATTCCTGTGATTCTGTTCCTGTTCTAGTTGTTTGCTTAGTTTGTTTTTGTTTTTAGTTTCAGTTGTTTATGGTTCTGAGTTTGTTGTCATTTTACTGTTCATAGTTTTTGACCTCCCTTTTCTTAGATAAGTCCCTTTAACATTTCATATTATAAGGGCTTGGTGATGATGAACTCCTTTAACTTGACATTGTCTGGGAAGTACTTTAGCTGCCCTTCTATTTTAAATGATAGCTTTGCTGGTTAGAGTAATCTGAGTTGTAGGTCCTGGCCTTCCATGACTTTGAATAGTTCTTTCCAGCTGCTTCTTGCCTGTAAGGTTTCTTTTGAGAAATCAGATTATAAGTCTTATGGGAACTCCTTTGTAGGTAATTCTCTCCTTTCCTCTTTCTGCTTTTAAGATTCTCTCCTTGCCTTTAATCTTGAGTAATGTAATTATGATGTGCCTTGGTGTGTGCTTCCTTGGGTCCAACTTGTTTGGGACTCTCTGAGCTTCCTTGACTTCATGGAAGTCTGTTTCCTTTGGGAGATTGGGGAAGTTCTCCATTATTTTTTCAAATAAGTTTTCAATGTCTTGCTCTTCCTCTGCTCTTTCTGGCAGCCCTGTGATCCGGACAGCGGAACATTTAAAGTTGTGCTGGAGGTTCCTCCTCCTCTCCTCATTTTTTCGAATACTTATTTCTTCATTCTGTTCTGGTTGAATGTTTAGTTCTTCTTTCTGCTCCAGATTGTTGATTCAAGTCCTAGTTTCCTTCCTTTCACTGTTGGTTCCCTGTATATGTTTCTTTATTTCACTTTACATAGCCTTCACTTTTTCCTTTGTTTTGTGACCATACTCATTTCTGTGAGCATCCTGATTACCAGTGTTTTGAACTCTACATCTAATAGGTTGGCTATCTATTTATTGCTTAGTTCTATTTTTGGAGCTTTGATCTGTTCTTTCATTTGAGCCATATTTCTTTGTCTCCAAGTTTCTGTTACATTTTAAGGGGCAGAGCCTTAGATGTTCACCAGGAAGGGGCAACCCAAGTGGTTGTGTGGTGATGCTGTCTGTGGGGAGGCATCAGAGAGGGAACAATACCACTTGCTCGGCTCTTGGCTGGCTTTCAGTCACTCCCCCCACCCCACTACCCACAAGCAAATTGGGCCCTTCTGGTGCTGATTACTGAGTGGGTGAGTTTGTGTATGTTCTGGGGCCCTGTGGGTCTCTCCCACAAACTCTCCCGTGAGGTTGGGTGTTTCCCGGCTGCCACAGGCTTTTACAGCCAGAGATCTTGAGGCTTTCTTTTCCTGCTCTGGAACCCTGGGTTGCACAGCCTGTCTCATTCCCCAGTTGCTCCTCCCAGTTTATCTGCAAACAAATGTGGGACTGCCAGCTGCTGCCTGGCTCGCCCAGTTCTACAGCCTCTGCAGTGCTGGGCGTCCCCTGCATCCTGGCTGCCCATCTCCACCCCTCCTACCATTTTGGATGAATGTTTCTTCTGTAATTCCTTGGTTGACAGACTTCCAACAGTTCAATATTCTGGCAGTTCTGGTTGTTTTTCCTATTTAAATTCATTGTTGTCCTTCTTTTGGTTGTACAAGGAGGCAAATTTTATATACCTACACCTCCATCTTGGCCAGAAGAATTTTTTTTTGTATATTTTATTGATTATGCTTTTACGATTGTCCCATTTTTTTCTCCCCTTTATCCCCTCTACCCAGTACCCATCCCATCATTCCCCACCTCTTAATTCAGGTCTATGGGTTGTACATATCAGTTCTTTGAGTTCTCAATTTCCTATATTATTCTTGGCCTCCCCCTCTCTATTATTTTCCTTTTTTTCTCAACATTTTCCCACCACGACTTTTCCCAGCCACACCTATCCCCACCTCCCACCATCAAACCATCCCCCATTTGGCTTTGTTGGTGGGTCCTTTATGCACGTTCCTTGAATGACGCCTCCTTTCTTTCCCCGCATTATCCCCTGCCTCCTCCCCTCTAGATATTGTCAGTTTGTTTCTTATTTCAGGTTGCTGGTGATATTTTGCTTGCTTGTTTGTTTTGTTGATTAGGTTCCACTAATAGGTGATATAATATGGTATCTGTCATTTGCAGCCTGGCTTATTTCACTCAGCATATTGCTTTCTGGTTCCATCCATGTTGTTGTGAAGGGTATAGCTCTTTCTTTCTTTCTGCTGCATAGTATTCCATTGTGTAAGTGTACCACAGTTTTTTGATCCACTCATTTGCTGATGGGCACTTAGGTTCCTTCCAGTTCTTGGCTATTGTAAATTGTGCTGCTATGAACTTTGCAGGGCAGGGGGTGGGATGGGTGGGGCATAGGTTCTTTTGAATTGGTGTTCCAGGGTTCTTAGGGTATAATCCCAGCAGTGGAATTGCCAGGTCAAAAGGCAGCTCCATTTTTAGTTTTTTGAGGAAATTCCAAACTGCATTCCACAGTGGATGCACCAGTTTGGATTACCACAAACAGTGTAGTAGGGTTCCTTTTTTTCCACATCCTTGCCAACACTTGTTGTTTGTTGATTTGTTTATGGTGGCCATTCGGACTGGTGTGAAGTCATATCTCATTGTGGTTTTAATTTGCATCTCTCTGATAGCTAGTGATGCTGAGAATCCTTTCATATGTCTCTGGGCCCTGTGTATGTCCTCCTTGGGAAAATGTCTGTTCAAGTCCTTTGCCCATTTTTTAATAGGATTGTTTGTCTTCCTGGAGTGAAGTCACGTGAGTTCTTTATATATTTTGGAGTTCAAACCCTTTTCCAAGGTATACTGGCAAATATAATTTCCCATAAGGTTGGTTCCCTTTTCATTTTGCTGATATTTTCTTTAGGTGTGCAGAAGCTTCTTATTTTGACGAAGTCCCATTTGTTTATTCTTTCCTTTATGTCCCTTGCTCCAGGGAACATATCTGTGAAAACATTGCTGCATGGAATATCTGAGATTTTCCTGCCTGTGTTCTCCTGCAAGACTTTTCTGGTGTCACAACTTATATTTAAGTCTTTTATTCACCTTGAGTTTATTTTTTTGTGTGGTGTGAGTTGGTGGTTGAGTTTCATTTTTTTTCATGTAGTTGTCCAGATGTCCCAACACCATTTGTTGAAGAGGCTATTTTTACTCCAAATTTATTCTTCTGACCCCTTTGTCAGATATTAATTGACCATAGAGATGTGGGTTTACTTCTGGGCTCTCCATTCTGTTCCATTGATCTATGTGTCTGTTCTTATGCCAGTACCAGACTCTTTTGATTACAGTGGCCTTATAATATAGCTTGATGTCAGGCATTGTGATCCCTCCTACTTTGATTTTCTTTCTCAAAATTGCTGCAGCTATTCGGGGCCATATATGGTTCCATAAATTTTTGAAATATTTGTTCTACATTGTGAAATATGTCATTGGTATTTTAATAGGGATTGCATTGAATCTATAAATTGCCTTGGGTACTATGGACATTTTGATTATGCTAATTCTTCCAATCCACGAACATGGTATATGCTTCCATTGACTTGTGTCTTCCTTAATTTCTTTCTTCAGGATTGTGTAGTTTCCTGGGTATAGGTCTTAACCTCCTTGATTAAGTTTCATCCTAGGTACTTTATTTTTCTTGTTGCTATAGTGAATGGGATTTTTCTCCTGATTTCTGAATCTGATATTTCATTGTTGGTAGTCAAAAAGGCCTGTGATTTCTGAGTAGTGACTCTCTGTCCTGCTCTTTTGCCAAATTCATTTATTAGGTCTCATAGTTTTTGTGTAGTCCATAGGGTTTTCTATGTATGCTATCATGCCATCCGCAAACAATGACAGTTTTACTCCCTCCTTTCCAATTTGGAGGCCTTTTCTTTCATTTTCTTGTCTTATTGCTGGGGCTAGAACTTCAAATACTATGTTGTATAAAAGTGGTAAAAGCAGACACCTTGGCTAGTTCTTGATCTTAGGGGGAAAGCTTTTAGTTTTTTCCCATTCAGTATAACGTTGGATGTAGGTTTCTCGTATATAGCCTTATTTACGTTAAGGTATGCCCCCTTTATTTGCACTTTGCTGATGTTTTTTGCATAAATGGGTGTTGTACCTTATCAAATGCTTTATCTGCATCTATTGATATGATCATGTAATTTTTGTCTTTCCTTTTGTTTATGTGATGTATTACATTTATTGATTTGTGAATATTGTACCATCCTTGCATCCCTGGGATGAATCCTACTTGATCATGGTGGATGATCTTTGTAATGTATTGCAGTATTCAGTTTGCCAATATTTTGTTGAGAATTTTATTGTCTATGATCATCAGTGATACTGGCCTGTAGTTTTCTTTCTTTGTTGTGTCTTTATCTGGTTTGGGGATTAGGATGATGCTGGCCTCACAAAAAGAGTTTGGGTTTTTTCCCTATTTATGATTTTTTGGATAGTCTGAGAAGTACAGGCATTAGCACTTCCCTAAATGTTCTGTAAATTCTCCTGTGAAACTGTCTCATCCAGGGCTTTGGTGTACCAGGAGTTTTTTGAGTACTGCTTCAATTTTACCAGCTATTATCAGTCTGCTCAGGCTTTCTACCTATTTTTCATTCAGTTTTGGAAGATTATATTTTTCTAGAAATTTATCCATTTCAACCAGGTTTTCAAATTTCTTGGCAAGTAGTTGTTCGTAGTATTTCTTACAATCCTTTGTATCTCTGTGGTATCAGTTGTAATTTCTCCTCTTTCATTTCTGATTTTCTTTATTTGCATCCTCTCCCATTTTTTCTGAATAAGTCTGCTTAAAGGCTTGTCAATTTTATTTTTTCAAAGAACCAGCTCCTGGATTTATTGATCCTTTGAATTGTTCTTTTAGTCTCTATGTCATTCAGTTCTGGTCTGATCTTGATTATTTCCTCCCTTCTGTTCGCTCTGGGCTTCGTTGTTGTCTCTCTAGATGTGGGGTTAGGTTGTTTATTTGAAATATTGCTGTCTTTCTAAGGTAGGCCTGTATTGCTATGACTTTCCTCGCAGGACTGCTTTTGCTCTGACCCATAGCTTTTAGACTATTGTATGTTCACTTTCATTTGTTTCCAGAAGCTTTTTAATTTCTTCTTTGATCTCTATATTGACCTATTCATTGTTTATTAGCATGATATTCAATCTCCATGAGTTTGAATGTTTTTGTGTTTTTCCTTGAAGTTGGTTTTTAGTTTTATGCCCTTGTAGTCTAAGAAAATGCTTGATATGATTTCAATTTTCTTAAATTTGTTGAGGCTTGTTTTGTGTCCTATCATGCAGTCTTGAAAATGTTCCATGTGCATTTGAAAAGAATGTGTCGTTTGCTTCTTTGGGATGAAAGGTTCTATATATTTCTGTTAGGTCCATTTCATCTAATGTGTCATTCACTTTCACAATATCCTTGTTGATATTTTGTTTGGAAGATCTATGCATTGTTGACAGTAGGGTGGTAAAATCCCCTTGTATAAGTGTGTTGCTGTCTATATCTTTAAGTTCTCCAGGATTTTCCTTATTATTTTGGTGCTCCTATGTTGAATGCACATATATTTATACTGTTTATGTCTTCTTGATGGATTCTTCCTTTGAGTATTATGAAGTGTCCTTCTGTGTCTCTTTTTATGGCCTTTGTTTTGAAGTCTATTTTGTGTGATATAAGTATTGCTACCCTGAGTTTTTTTCCCATCCATTTGTCTGGAATATTTTTTTCCAACCCTTTACTTTCAGTCTTTGTAGGTCTTTTGTTCTGAGGTGGGTCTCTTGTAGGCAGCATATGTGTGGGTCCTGTTTTCTTATCCATTCCACTACTCTATGTCTTCTAATAGGAACATTTAATCCATTTACATTTAAAGTTATTATTCACAGGTTCTTATTAATTTTTTCCCTTTGTACTTGTGTTCCTCTCTCTCTCACTCTTTTTCTTTATCTTCTTAAAGCAGTCTCTTTAGCATAACTTACTGCTGGTTTGGTAAAGGTGTATTCTTTTAGCTTTCTTTTGTCTGGGGAACTTCTTATTTTGCCTTCCATTTTCATTGAGAGCCTTGCTGGGTAGAGTAGTCTTGGTTGCAGGCTTTTCCTTTTCATTACTTGCAATATTTCTTGCTATTCCCTTCTGGCTTGTAGTGATTCTGTGGAGAAGTCAGCTCCTAGCCTTATCGGGGTTCCCTTATGTTACTTCCTGCTTCTTCCTTGTTGCCTTTAAGATTCTCACTTTGTCCTTGATATCTGCCATTTTACTTATGATGTGTTTTGGAATGGGCCTCTTTGTATTCCTCTTGATTAGGACCCTCTGTGCTTCCTGGACTCATGTGACTTTCTGTCTCTTCAAATTAGGCAAGTTTTCTATCATTGCTTTTTCGAACAGGTTTTCTATCATGTTCTCCTCTTTTTTCCCTTCTGGTATTCCTATTATATGGATATTATTACATTTCATGTTGTCCTGCATTTCCTTCAACCCTTCCTTGTTCTTTTAGAGCCTTTTTTCATTTCTTGGTATTTCTGGGAGTGCTTTCTACAATGTCCTCCAGCTCACTGATTCAGTTCCCTGCTCCATGTAGCCTGCTTTTGATGCTTTCTACTGTGTTCCTCAATTCACAAATTGTATTCTTTATTTCCTCTTGGTTCTTGTTGATAGTTCTATGTCTTTTTCCATGCTGATATAGTTTGCAATAAGTCCTTTGGAGTTTCCCTGTAGTTTTTGGTAATTCTCACTGAGCTCACTGTGTTCATTGAGCTTCCTTGTAACCATTGTTTTGAACTCAATATCGGATAGTTTACTTGCATCTCTTTCACTTAGTAGTCTTTCTGAGGATCCTCCTTTCGTTTTGATTTGGGATTGTTTCTTTGTCTTCCCATGATTTGGCTGCCTGAGCAAAACCACAATGCCCAGGAAACAAACCCACAACCGCCAAAATAACACCCCCTTGCAACCCCACTATCAATGGCAAATGAACCAGGTTTAATAAGGCTGTAAAGAGATTATGGCTATCGTAAGAAAGGAGAGAAATAAACTACAGCATAAACTCTAGTGGCTTAATATGCACCAACTGGATGGACAAGAAATGAATGTTAAAAATCTGTGTAGTAAAGAAAATATCACAAATCATGGAGAAGACCACAGTGGAACTCTTCTTGGTAGCCTCTAGTATTTACTGCTGTTTTTTTTTTTTGTTTGTTTCTGGATCTACTTCTGGTGATATCAGATGTTGACCCTGTCTGACCTTAGGCAGCCTTTTGAGACTTCCCAATATCTGCTGCCTGTGTCTGTCTCTTTCAGTTGTTAATCTAATCACTCTGCACTCAGCCGCCACTCTTAAGCACCATAGGGTGGGGCAGAATCCCTCCTGTGGTCTGGGCTAATGTTTCCCCTCAGGCTGCTGCTTGGAGGGGAGTGGTCTGTGTGAGCTCCATGGCTGCTGCCCTATGGAGGATGATAGAGAACCAGGATGACAGAGGCTACTCTCTCAGTTTCCTCTCCAAAGCCTCTGTCCCCAGTCTCTCCTCAGGGATCTCTAGCCCACTCTGCTCCTGCCCAAAGGTAAGTGGATGCAAATGAAAATTTATGCACTGGTCCTTTAAAGACTCTTTGCATCTCTAGCTGCCCATCTCTGGCAGAGAGCAGCCCTGCCGCTTTTCGCAGCTGGCTGTTATCGGTATTCTTTTTGGGCTCTGGTGCTGTAGGCTGGGGTGCTCCACTTATGGTTTACACCCCACTCTTCTCAGGGTGATTCAACTGGCCGCTTAGATATCCCCCTGGCACTGCTGCCTGCGGGGGCCCAGTCAGCCTTCTCAAGGCTCCACCACACTCCTTACCAGTCAGGTTGCGCCGAGCTGATTCTTCTGTCCGTCCGAGGTTATGAGGCTCCTATCTCACCACTGTTCAGTTGTTTGTTCCGGGTGATTTCTCCACCTTTTAGTTGTAATTCCAGATTGGTTCTGGGAGGAGGCCAGTGTGACTTTCATTCACTTCTCAGTCATCTTGCCCTCCCCCATATAGTAGGATATTTTTAAATACAAAAAATTATAAATCACAAAAATTGTACATTTGACTAAATGAAATTTTAGAACTTCTGTATGATAAAAATGAAAGGAAAAGTCGTTGTCCAGCACTTTGGGAAGACAGGTACAGCCTCCTAAAGAAGCAAACAGTCTTCATGATGGGACAGTTGTCCTCCTTTGTATTTACCCAAATGCATTCAAAGTTTGTTTTAATGCAGCACATGAACATGTCTATTTTATTCATAATTGCCCAGCACATAAATGCTTTATTCATAAATGCCAAAACTTGAAAGCCACCCAAATATCCTTTAATAAATGAATCTGTAAACAAACTGTGGTTCAACTACACAATGAAGTGTCATTCAGTAATAAAAGAAATGAGTTTTGAAGTCACAATAAGGCATCGAGGAAAGTTAAATGTATATTACTAAGTGAAGGACACCAATCTGAAAAAGTATTTACTCTTTGATTCCAACTATATGGCATTCTGAAAAAAACAAAACTATGATTCAGTAGAAAGATCAATGGTTGCCAGGGATTCAGGCGGAGGTGGGGATGGGCAAATTGCTATAGCACAGGAGATTTTTACGGTAGTAAAACTATTCTGTATGAGACGGTAATGGTGGATACAAGTCATTAAACATTTGTCAAAACACAGAAATTCTAATACCCAAAAGTGAACTCTGTTGTATACTATGAACTTTAGTTAATAATGCATTTAACTATATTGAGTCATAAATCATAAAAATTTACTATATTATTGGAAGATGTTAATGATAGGTGCAACTGTGGGGATAAAAGAGTATATGTGACCTCTCTATACTTTCCATTCATTTTCTATAAGCCCAAGACTGTTCCAAAAATAAAATCTATTAAATAAAAAATCTAAGGGATAAAATGTTTGAAAAGTATAGAGTAAGAGATTAGTGACTGGACTATATGAAGAATATCTGCAAATCAATAAGTAAAAGATACATAATCCAGTATTAAATAGCAAAGGAAATAAACCAGTCAATACACAGAAAAAGAAATTTGAATGGCAAGTATATGCATGAGAAGATGCTCAATCTCACTAGTAAATATATTCAACACTCAACAGAAGTATTTATTGAGATTCTAGTTTGAGCCAGGCACTGTTTTAGATGCTTGGGATACATAAGTGCACTAAGTATGCATGTGGAGGTAAAATTATAAGTAAGGCGTTTCTTTCACACTCATCGTATTGGCATACATGAAATACCTGATCTCATCAACTGTTGGAAAAGATTTCGAAGAACAGAAAATTTCATACCCTAACGATAGCTGTATAAAGTGATTAAAAAATGTGGGAAAAATGCTAGATAATATTGTGTAGTATCAAATGTGCATACTCTATTACCCAAAACATTCCACCTCTACATATATAGCCTAAAAAGATTTTTGCCTATGTATGCAAAGGAGCATAAACAAGAATAATATTTATTATAGTATTGTTACAATGTTTTAAAAATTGGAAGCAGTCAAGTTGGGTGTACACAAAGGAAGTAATACTATAAAGCAGGTAAGAGAAACTAAACAAATATCAATACATGAACAAGGCTAGATATCAAACCATACATTTGAGGGGAAAATGCAACTGGGAGAACATAGAACATGTAATAAATCATGTTAATAAAAAATTACATCAAGCAATATCATATATTCTTATATGTGAGTATTATGTGAATATATAAATATTTTTAAATAGATTAGAACAATGTACTACAAGTATGATATCGGTTGTGTATGGTGATGGTAGAGGGAAATGAAAATGGGTATGGGGAATAAAAATAACTTCATTTTTATTTTATTTACTTCACACAAAATTGATTAAATAAATGTGGCATAATATTTTAAAATGTGAGTTTTAATTAATGAGTATAAATCTGTTATTTTTTTTGTTACTTTAAAAAAGAACTTTAAATATAAACTAAATTGTAAGAAGTGTAAGCGAATTTGCTACAACTCTACTCCAAGATAGGTAAATGTTTTTATATCCTTATTACAAATTCTGATTTCAAATGGCATCTAGTCAATAAACTCTAACATAGCCACTTCCAACCTTCTATGAAAGTTGAGGATGTAGACACCAAAAAAAAGGTACATGCTGGGCAGAATTTCCTCTAATTTTCAGACCAGATGAACAGAAGGAAAAATTACAGCCTATGAACTGTTTATGTAGTGGAGCTGAAATAAAGCAAATCTATTCACAAGGAAGTAATTAAACAATCCGTTAGTCCTACCTGTAGTCTGTTCATTGGTACAGGGAGGAGACAAAAAGACCTCACCAGACAGAACAATGAGCAGCCTCTACCTCCTGTGATGCTGAAGTTTTGTGATGGCCAAGTGTGGGCCCTCTTTATACCTGCAGCCATAAATAGTTTTGGGTTTACACCTCACTATTAATAGGCCACGCTGAGTCAGAAGTAGAGATGGAAAAGCAGTACTAAATTGCATTCCAGGTCGTGGAGTCTGATTGCTCTTAGTGAACACAGGACCACTGGAGGAATTTGTTTAAAATGTAGGGTTCCAGGCCTTC